>JAEANM010006235.1:6970-18780 GCA_017656035.1 Myanophis thanlyinensis | reverse complement strand
CTGCCAGGCAAGAGGTTAAGAGGAAGGCCAAAGAGGAGATATATGGATGTGCTAAAAGAAGACATGAAGGTGATTGGAGCAAGAATAGAGGGTGCCGAGGATAGAGTTAGGTGGAAACAGATGATTTGTTGTGGCAATCCCCTAATGGGAACAACCAAAAGAAGAAGAAAATACTGAAATAGTATAGGGTCTTGTGCTCGAGCAGGGGATTGGACAAGAAGACCGCCAAGGTCCCTTCCTAATCTATTATTACTGTCCTATATTGTCATCAGTATCATAAACTATTGGTGAGGTATTTAATGCATTTAGGAGACTACAGTTAAAAGCAAGAATATTAACTTGAGAGATGCTTGGTTTGATCCAGCAAAACTTCTGGCATTAATATGCCCATACTCTTATCTAGGAAAATCACATCAAAAAATTAATATGATGAGAGAGAGAGAGAGAGAGAGAGAGAGAAGCAAATGAAAAAACATGCACTCAGTAGATTAGAATATTCAGTATTTAAGACTACTCTATAGCAGTTATAAAAATATGGATATATATGTACAAGTATTTACATCTGGAGATGTATTAAGACTCTGGAAATAAAAGAAATTAAAAAAGAACAATGAAGAGTTATTCTAAGAATATAGAATTGCACATAGCAATTATATTCAAATCCAAATGATACCTTTTGTAAAGTTACTCTAAACAATGTTTCTGCTGTGTTGGCCACAGCTTGCTTTGACATTGATCATCACAAAATATTCTGAGGACGCCCCAAATAATCAAAGAACCCACATTAACCTAAAGCTAAAGATAGTTTACAGCATATTTCAAAGTCATTATAAAATCAAAGATTTGCATGCTGGAAAAGTCTGCAAACGGCTCAAAATGTTGATGGACTATTTTAGACTGCTTTCTGCAGTATTTCACAGAAAGGAAGTAGATGAGTACCACCATCTGAACTGAGAAACAGGTATAACATATGTTCAGCCACATTCTTGTGAAGCTACTGATTTTCCTTTGCTCTCTTCTTTGAGCTTTCAAAAAGCAACTTTATATCCTATTTTACATTGCTGTTTCTATCTGATATTAGCTTTTAGAAGGAAACTTGCACCTGTTTCACTAGATGTTCTTTGAAAAGAAGCCAATTTATTTTTATATGTAAGTTTTCAAGTTTATTCATGGTGAGTGATGGGTCTTATTTATGCAACTTTCAGAGTGCTTGTCTCAGGCAAATTTAGAGATATAATTAATCACATGGGAGTACTGCAGCTTAACAATTTTCTTTTCTCTTGATGAAGTCAACTCCTCCAGATATCACCCAGTTTTATGTTTAGAAATGGGAGCTTTTGTACAGAAGATTTACTTTTGCAAACACATTTTGACAGATAGCTCTTGATCAGCAATGTCAGACTGAAGGTTGCTCCCACTGAAGCAAATATAACTGGGGTAATTTTCTGATGATACAAAATCATGCTATCTGGAAGATATATTTTGATAAGACTCATGTCATTTACTGGTGGTTATTCCTTGCTCTACTGGGAATAGCACAAAACACGGCAGAGTGGCCCTTTTAAATCAAGTATGGAATATGCAGCCATGTCAGATAACTTGAATTATGAAGGCCAGGGGCTGAGGTAGGCTACTCTTTATAGGTTATTTCTTATTCTTTTTTTCAACAGGAAGGGATGATCAACATTATCAAAAGTGGAGTAGCTATTATTAGTAGATAAGACAACATGTGTTTTGAATAATTAATTAAAAGAGCTGTGAATGGAGTATTGAAGAGTCTTCGACAAATCATAATGGGGAGTTGAATTAACTAACTTTCCTTTAAAGTACCATTTTTCAAATCAAATAAAATTCAACTCTTCAAAGAACACAAGGAAATTGAGTTTCATCATGGGGACTCAAGCCTTGGCTCTATTTATGTCTCTAGCATAATTTAACATGGCAAACAGAACAAAGTATTATGAAAAAAATCAAACTATTTTCCCTGTCAGTTCCAATGGAAATTAAAATTTGCAAAAAGAAACAAAAAATGCTTTATATATTTAATATGGTCTTCCCTTCTCTTCCCTTCCCTTCCCTTCCACCTCTGAATTATTCCTTCCATAGGTTCCATGAGTTATTTAGCTGCACTGATTTACTTCAAACTTTGGTTTAAGCTGCATGAGTTTTAGAGCTGCAATCTTACTGGGAGTAAAACCCATTGAACTCAGTGGTTTCATTTCTATCTGGACATGAATAAAATTGCAACATATGCCGTATTGTGCAACAGAACATATTCCGAGTTTCCTGCTTTTGTCCTGCATCACTATTGATGCTAATACAAAAAGACTGAAATTTATATACATAATCAACAGATATGTGGGAGAAGTTATATTTTTGTTTTAACATATAGACATAATTCCTATTATAATAGTCTATAGGTACCCATTCCTCCAATTTTTTAAGATAGCTCTTGATATATTAAAACCATAAAATCATAATATATTAAGGATAATGCATATAAAAAACCAGAAAGCAACATAAAATAATCTCTGGTAATTTTAAACTCTAGTCATATGACTAGTGCAAGCAATGTTTTACATTGTAATGTATATTCCTTCAAAATTTGACAATTCATTCTGACTAATTTTAAGAGGCAACATCTTCCTGGATCTCTGCCACAAAATTTGATCTGATATGTATAACTGGTTCTGGTTGTAACAGATATGTATATCTGTTAATTCAGTTCCACTAGCACATACTGTAAAGATAAACAAAAATTCCAGTGAGTTTCATTTTCCCTCTTTATCTCATTGTGATAATATTTCTTGGATAGCAAGTAGAAGGAATTCAACTAGATCAGAAAAGCACATGAACCTTCATTAATCTTATTGCATTGGTTCTGGTAGTAGTCTCAGTTGTACTCATGAAGTTAGGCAAGTAGCAAGTAAGGCATTTGATAATGTAGTTGACCATCACTTCTTGGTAAGATAGAAAATATGAGATAGATGGCATTACCATCAGATGGATTCATAACTGGCTGACTAATACACTCAAAGTATAGTCTTCATGGAACTACATCTGCATGGAAAGAACACACAGTGGGGTACCACAAGGTTCTGCTTAGGCCCAATACTCTTCAACAGCTTCATAAATGATTTAAATGAGGCAACAGAACAGGAAATCATAAAATTTGCAGATGATACCAAGCTGGGAGGATTAGCCAACACTTTAGAAGATAGGCTTAAGATCCAGAAGGATCTTGACAGACTTGCATATCGGGACCTAGTCAACAAAAAATAATTCAGTTGTAAGAAAAGTAAAGTTTTACATTTAGTCAAGAAAAACAAAGATATAGAATAGATTGTACATGGCTCAACACAAGTAATTGTGAGAGGGATTGAAGAGTCCTATTGGACAACCAGTTAAATATGAGCTAGCAGTGTGCTACAGCTTTCAAAAAGCCATTGAAATCCTAGGCTGCATCAACAAAGGGATAGTATCAAGATAGTATCAAGATGTTAGTACATCTTTATACTGTTTTGGTAAGACCATACTTGAAATACTGAATCCAGTTTTGATCACCATGATACAAAAAAGAAGTTGAGACTCTAGAAAGGGTTCAGAGAAAAGTAACGAAGAAGATTAGGGGCTAAAAAGTATGAAGAAAGGTTGCAGAAACTGGATACATCGTTTCTAATGAAAAGAAGGTCTAGGGATGACATAATAGTCTTCCAATATTTGAAGGGCTTTCGCAAAGAAGACAGTATCAATCTATGTTCCACAGAACCTGAGGTCAGTATAAGAATTAATGGATGGAAACTAATCAAGACAAGATCGAACCTAGAACTAAAGAAAATTTCCCTGACAGTGAAAACAATTAACCAGTGGAATAGATAGCCTCCAGAAGCTGTGGGTGCTCCATCACTCAAGGATTTTAGGAAGAGATTGGAGAATCGTTTCTCTGGAATAGCATAGGGTCTTCTCTTGAGCTGGGGATTGAACTAGAAGACCCCAATATCCCTTCCAACTCTGTTACTCTGTATTCTATCTTCTGTTCCTTTTTAGCCATTAAATATTGTATTGGAAAAATATTGGAAAAACAAGGGCAGTAGTTAGTTCTAAATATTGTACTATGTCCTTTCCTAGGCAACTTAAGTGTCTATATTAGATATTTCAGTATATGAACCTTGGCAGACATTTGATTGTTCTTCACTTACATTTCCTGTAATAGGACATCATCATGGTTGCTGATTCATCATTTATTCACTTCAAAATAGTGAACAGCACTAGTTACATGCCCACTGCTTTTGCTCGTTGTTACATTTTACTTTTCTAATAAATTCTCTCCCACAAATTTGGCTCTAAGTTGCATTTTTTCTGAGATATTTTCCTTTGTGATACCAATGTGAAGGAAGTGTGTGAACTGTAAATCACACTCAAAAAATAAGCCTAGAACTTGCTGTCAAGAATATTTTTGCAGTTCATGTTTATAGAACCTTGAAAGGTCTTGTTTCAAATAGGAATACCATGTTTTTGTTTATCCAGAAAAGGTATATGTATTTTTAACCTTAGATAATGAAAAGAGGGAGGGTTTATTTTCTGACATATCTCTAAGCAGATGCATTTTCCCATACTAGAGTTCTTTAAACATCATTCACATTGATGTTGACAATCAATTGGGTATTAACCTATGAAAGGGATTTGGGAAAACCATCAAGATTTTCCCCTTGCATCTTAATTACAGCTGTCTGTTTGAAATCTGTTCTAAGCCCTGCTGCATGAGGAGAATGGAGAGATAAATGTGTGAGCTGGAGATTTGATGTCTAATATCGGCTACTGAAGATTTGGGATTTGATTTAGTACCTCTATTGAAGAGTTTGGAAAAGAATCCTAAATCTTTCATTTTCTTTTAATAAATTACTCTTCTGACATGCAATTTACCTCATGGGCAGCTTGGTGTTTCAGGACAATGGATGATGATGATGATGATTATAAAAACTATATTCTTTCACACCTGCTCTTTCCTTCTCTGTAGGCATTTATAAACAGAAATATATCTATATAACATTCCAGATTTCAGAGAAAGAAAGGTGAATTTCACTACAATGTCAAGATGCAGTAAGAAATTGGTTTGGCATTTGCTGTATTTAAAGAAAGCACTACCGACAGCTCTTAGTAGGCCAAAACTAATATTCTTGACCCAACATTGGCTACAGAACATCCCTGTATATTAATAGGATAAACATTAAAGGTATTTAAAAATAAATATCCAGTGCCTTATAATTCAGCATTCTGCCACCAGACATGTTAAATGATATTTAAATGAATATTTACATATATTATTATATTACAAATATATATGAATTTAAGAAGTGCCTCTCCCTGCCAAAGTCAAGAGTTTCACTGGTGCCATATTCTCGATGATATCAGGGCTACAGATTAGTATCTCTTTATTTAAGCAGAAACATGAAAATCAAGGGCCTGTCAGGTGAGATGCTTACTGTGGGATTCCAGGCTGGCTGACATGCCAGCACATAAATCTTCTCAATGTTCATATTCCTGAATTCTACAAATCACCTTAGGAAGCAAATCTAGCAGTCTGTATTGCAATCTCACACCCTCTGTTTACCCAAGTATGAAATGTGTGAGTGATTCATGTACAAAAATGTGAATTGATTCTGAAAAGGGACAGATGAGGAAAATAACCTTCCCAGTTACAATGTCCACTGACTCCCAAACAAATGAGAACTGAGCTTGATTTATTCCCGAGATTTGCATTTATAAAAGGTTATACTCTTGTTATAAAGGGTCGGGCATAGTCATTTTAAAATAGAAAATAATAGCTTTAACCATGGAGTGTTACCAGGGAGTTATTGAAGTGATAAGAGCTTCTTTCAGATTGTTAGAGTAAGTAATCTGCCAGGAATGCCGCATACTGTACTGGTGGCCTGATTTATATAATTCATCTCCATGTAAGATTTAGCCACGTAAAAGCAGCAATGTCTTCTTATTAACTGGTCAACTGAATATGTGCCTTCACCATTATTTTGCTGATTGTCTAGTAAATTATTTTCCTTCTGGAATCACAGATGCTATCTAATACATATTTCCCTGTTTATTAGACATGTGCATGATGATTTATTTAATACAATTTAAGCCTTCCAGACCCTTCAAGCACCTTCCTTAGAAGATTTTCTTTGATGATGTCATACTGCACTGAATCCTAGCCTGAGTGCTTAAGATGGGGTCCATCTATGCTGCTTCAGGAAAGGGCAATTTCAATATGCTTTTCTTAATCTTAATGTCAGATAATCATCTCTAGTACATACGGACTAGGTCTGAAGATAAAATCCCAATATTTTTCTTCTTTAGATTGTCTAGTACCCTATATATGTAAACACTGTATTCTATGAAAAGGATTTATTTGCAAGGTTCATGGATGGCTGTAGAATTTTGAATGATGCCATGTTTAGCAGTTATCTATAATCTAATTCAACGGATTATTCATGCCATATTTTTTATACTTTATTTTGCAGTGTACTACATTTGTATAATAACCAGGTAACTGCATTCCTATTTACAAATTACTTTGTTCCTAGAGATACTTGGAGACACATTTTGTCAGGGTCCTAATGTAGTAAATTATACCTATATCATATCCTTGAGGCTTTCTAGTGCCATTTATTCTATAATCCCTTTAATATTCAAAATGTTATAGTACACTGCTCTTTTCCCACTGAGCTAACTATGGGCATGACAGGAAAGTTTTTGTCAGAGAACAAGATTATTTTTCTCTAACCCACCAATTCGATAGATTTGTTCTGACTGGCGGTGGACAGATAGTTTAGAAAAGCTGGATAAGCAACTGGCCTACTTTAGATTGGATTGTGTATTCTCTTAAGGATCAGATGCATAACCTGGATAGTTTTTAATCTAACGCTGTCATAAGAAATCTCCATAACCATGAGTTGTATTTCAGCAGATAAGCATGGAGGGCTAGCTGTAGTATTGCCTTGACAGAGATATTTAATCATAGCTATTCAAGACCCAGAGAAAATTGACATAAAACTCCATACAACATTTGTTATAATTCATTCATAATATTAATTTGTTCTTTGGCTATGGTAGGAGACTACCACTTATGAATCAATGCTGAGAACTAATATTTTCATTGTGCTGGAAATTTTGTAGCACATGGGTTGATAATGTCATTTAGCTCTGGGTTATTCTCAGGTTGATCTCTTATATAAGCACTAGAGGTATAAATACACCCTAGCCCTTGTGCAGCTGGTTAATTTTGGCTGCCACTCATTTCACAATTGAAATGAAAGTAGGTCCTTGCAAAGCAACAATTTCTTTTTCTGTTCTGTTCTATTTCAGAAAAAAACACTAATAGTTTTTGCCAGGATGTAGATATAGATGGGATGCAATAGTTTCCTAATATGAACTTCCTTTATAAGAGCTCTCCTTTGAACACTGGAATAAACGTAGATTATTTTGAGTAAGTTCATTATTTTTATGGAATATGCATCAAGCTATAACTCCTAGGATAATTTGAAGGAAAGTCATGACTATTAATTTAAGGAAAAGTTATGTTTCCATGTGTATTTGTGCATAGAGTCACGCATATATGCCCATGAGCTAAATTCAAATTTGTTTACTGCAATTCATAATTCATTTTCTGGCTTAATCTTCTGTGCTGAAAATATTTGTTTCCATAGAACGTACTGTATCTCCATAAAATAACCTTACGCAAGTATCTTAAATTAGAGCATTTAGAGGTCAAATATTTTGTCAGTTAACAAGCATAAATCTGATTAATGTTATTAGGAAATGTATACTTACTGACTAGAGAATAGATCCTTTCATCTTACAAGAGAAGCATTACTCTTTAGGCTGAATTAGACCTCTTGCAAATGGCCCTCAAGTTTATCCCACAGCAGCTATATTTGAATCTATTTTTGTCACAGGGAGTGTTAAAAATTGAGTTATGAAATTCCCCTGTGACTTGGAATCACATATTGAAAAAAGCCACAGAATTTAATTGCCAGACACCTTGAACTGAAGTCTACTTTCTTAGATGTGTTTAGAATTGCTTAATTTCAGTCAGACGACAAAAAGGTCTTCCCTAGAAGACTAGATTGGAAATAGATAAAAAGGCACTCAAGGCCTCAAGAAGAGCTGAGTATGTACTATAAAAAAGCTTAAGAAGTCATTACAAGAAAATTTCCAGTCACTGCTGAGTATTAATCAAGTATTAGTGATCATAACTTGGACTGACAACTTGGTTGTTAAAGGAAGCAGTCAGTTAATGAAACTGCCATTGTGCTTATGATCTTACTTCAGTTTTTCTTTGCTTTACAAACCTACGAACTAAACATGGCAATCACTACACAAGGATTACCTACCCCCTGTTTTTCCCAAAATAAGCACCAGGGCTTATTTTCCTTTTTCCCCTGCCCTCTCCCCCACCCATACAGGAGGTCCACTTCTGCTTGCTTGTGGCAGAGCTCCCCATTGACTGTTTGTCAGAAAGTCACAAAAGATGATCACATGACCCCAGTGCAACCATCATAAACATGAATCAGTTTTCAAGCATCTAAATTTTGATCATGTGACAACAGGGATGCCGCAACAGTCCTAAGTGTTAAACAGTCATAAGTCACTTTTTTTCAGTGATATTGTAACTTTGAATAAACTGTTATAAATGAGCTGTTGTAAATCAAGGACTAACTGTATAAAGCCTGATAAACTTTGCCACCACTTTAAGATAGGATGCAACTGCAACTACCAAAATTCCGTGTAGTATTTATCTCAACCTCTGTACTTCAGGTTAAAAACATATCAACACCTTATCTACCATTGTAAGAGAGTTGGTTTGGTCTAGTGGTTAAGACACCAAGCTAAAAAGCAAAAGAGTATGAGTTCTAATCTCACTATAGTCTTGAAAGCCAGCTAAGTGACTTTGGGCCAGTTTATCTCTCTCTCTCTCTCTCTCTCTAGTAAAGGTGTAGAATAGATAGATAGATGGATGGATGGATTGATGGATGGGTGATACAGCTGAATATCTGTGGTCCTTAAGATGTTTTTGAACAATGTGTCATTCATCATTCTAGCCAATGCAGCCACTAGAGAGAGACAATTCATACTGTAGTTCAGTAACTTCTAGTTTCCTATTTATCTATGAGTTTTCTATTAAAATGTACTTTATTTAATATTTTAATTACAAATTTAATAACTTTTTAAAGATCAATACAAATGATTACCATGAATTTATCAGATGATAAAATTTGATTATCAATTGGTAAATTCATGATAAATATCCACCCAGAACAGGAATCTGGATAGAGTTGATGTTATTGGTTGATAGTCTTCTGTTTGCTAGCTGTTGAATAGACTATAAAAAGAAAGAGTTATACAAAGCTAAAGAGAGTCTTCTCATTAGATGCTAGTCAGATTGTTGAATGCCTTCAGGGCTGCTGGGAGAATGAATTTCTGAAACCTCTATGTTCACTGAAGATTCTGACAGCACAAATCTACTCTCTGACCTGATTCACATGCTTTTGTAATCCATTTGCATAATGTACAAACCCATTTACATGGATTTGCATTGCATCTGAATCAAGCCATCATAGCTTGTTCAACATACTTGATTTAAAAGTTGTTGAACAAGATCAGGTATTGTTCAATCAGAAGTAAGCTTTATTTAATTTAGTCAGATTAACTTTTTGATAAGTGTCTTAAAATTGTAACTTAGTGATGCACTCCAGCCACTCCATTCCAGAGTTATTTCAAATATCTTTCATGGAAGAATTCCTTACAATTGTTGTTGCTCCAGAAAACACATGAAATGACAGAACATTTTTAATTAAAGAAAAGGAAAGAGGAAAACTTAGACATCTCCTCCTATAGGGATATCATAGATGCTGTATTTAGTCCTTGATAAACAGCATACTGCCAAACATATATATGAGAGTTAGAAAGAATCTGTTGGCTTCCAGAAGCCTTGAGTTATTTTCCATAAGAAAAAGTTGTCCTGCTTTATATGGTCCAGCTGGATTTTTCTTCTATTCATTGTCATAACAATAGCTCCATTAGACAAACTAATATAATCTAACTTATTTCTGAAATTTGCATTCACCAACAGTGACTTCCACAGCCCATCACTTTGGGTATAATCTTCCTAAAAGGGCAAGTGGTACATTATTAAAAACAAACTAGAACCATTATTGCATCTGCACTATTTTTTTAAAAAAAAAATAGGAGTGGTGGAATGTAATTGCTGTTTAAAATGTTATCTCTAAAAGCAGGAGTGCTGTAGGAGTACGCTGAGTGATCTAGCAATCTTTTACTAGCAGCAATTAGAAGCAGCTATCTATCCCTGGTAGTAAAAGCTTAAATTGTGTGTCGTTCCTATTAAAGCCCCCTAGGGTGCTTCTTAAAAGAGCATTTGCAATGTAGGGGTGAGAAAAACACAATTCCATACATTTCAAGAGAGCTTTTAAAAATTGCTGGGTCATCTTGCGTCTTTGTCTCCAACAATGTCTGACTCTTGATATTAATGTTGTTTTAGTGGAAACAGCAATGCACCTACACAAATCACAGCTTTGTGAGTCCAAGCATTCAAAAGTGATTTTGTTCAGTTTCATAGAGACCTTGATTAGCTGAATCCCTTTGTGGGTCAGAGAACTCTCCTTGTCATACAATGGCCACAGTCAATAAATATTTAAAGTCGTACTTCATATGTAAATATGGATGTTTCCATTTTGTTAAGCTCGGTTAATTGCCTTTCACTCTGACTGGGCACTCTGCAAAAACCACAAACATTCCCAAAAGACTGCCTTGAGAAGGTCTCCCAGGATTTCTACACAAGGATGAATAGGAAAAGCCAGCTTCCACACTTCCTTTTTTATCTTCCACAGAAATGTAACTAAAGCAAAGTAGAATCTATAAAACCCCCAAATAAATTGGCTGGCTTTTTTTTTTTTCTTTTCAAAGGCACAAAACATTATTCCTAAAATTATTCTGCCTTTTCCTCCATCCATCCACCCCAGTGCTGATTTTTAAGTGTCTCTGTTCTAATGGAGATTTTTCTTTCTTCCTACTTAAAATGTCTGCCTCAGGAAGAGGAAAAGAACAAGGTTGGGAAAATAATTACTGGGGAGGGGGAGATAGTGTATTGCCTCCATTTTTTTTTCATAGTCATGCTGAATTGAATTGAGTGTTTGCATTTATTATTTAGGGGAAAATAAAGAGAAGTCCAAACATGGGCATGAGCTGGATGTAACATAATATGGCAGTTTGACACTCAATGGTTTAATTTTGTTCCTATGAGATATTCCTGTGACTGGTTTGGGATTACCATATTTCATAAAAAAAATTGTTCAGGACATTACAAAACTCTAGTTAGATTTCTGTGCACAATTAATTCTGAGGGGAACAGAATCATGCTGCAAAAACATTTTAGACCACTCACTTTCTCTCAGCTCCACCTACCTGACAAGGTTGTTGTTGTGGAGAAAATAGGAAGTGAAAGCATTAGCTATGTTTCCCAAATAGAGTTATATATAAAAAGGTTGAATAAAAGAAGAAGAACATCCAGAATCAGACATGAGAAACAGAGACTTAGAGGTGAGCATTGATTTATAATGTGAAATAAGTTATTCACAGAAGCAGAAGTAGAAGAACTGCAAAGGTCTATCCAAGGCAAAGAAATCAAAGCCTTGCAAACTAGCTTAGATTATAAAAGCATGGATGATTTTCATTCCCAAACCAAGGAGCCTCATCTCCACCTTCTCCTCAGAAAGAATAAGGACCTCTAACTAAAG
>JAEANM010006234.1:0-18780 GCA_017656035.1 Myanophis thanlyinensis | reverse complement strand
TTAATGCACCATTGGTGCACTCCACCTTCAGTGATGATGTTGTCCCCGTACACTTCACACAGTTGCTGAAAAATTTCGATTGGTTTATGGTTTTTTGCCAACAAAAACCTTATCACCTCACAACTCATTTTCAATTGCAGCATACATTTCAAATGTTTGCTGTGAAATAAGGGCCAACGATACGAACCTCCCAATAGCACGACTAGATGCAGACTGAGTGGCGGACGCACAGACCAAAAATGGCTAACTAGCTCCGCCCCTTCTTGCTACAGATGAAAACGTAATCTATTTTGTGGATAGCCCTCGTATTTTTCCTGCTGAGAGAAAAATAAAATTTCTTAAATAGCGAACCAACCAACCAGCCACTAGATGGAAATGTGACTAAGTCATTTCTGCGGCAGCCAGAAAGCAATGAGAGTGGCTGGTAGGGGAGTGGGATGTGTTGGCAAAGTGCCATAGTGCCTTCACTTGGAGTTGGGAAGCAGGACAAGGTTAGTGCTGGGAATGAGTGCTAAGCTTAATACCCTGCTATTGTTTAGCATAGTTATAAGCAATAGCTGCGCAATATTTTCCTTCTTGGGCTCAAACAATACAAGAATAACCCAAATTCAAGCGAAATTTATAGAATAAACTTTAATAGAATGGAACGGTGCTGTTATAAATCTATCTGTGGCCATCTTACCCTTTTTATCCACATTTGCTGCATGTAGATGTTTCTTTTTCAATAGGACTGTTCTCTGATACATACATCATCCTGTTTTAACCGGTATCAGGCAGTGGGAAGCTCTGGTTTGCAATGACTTCATCACACAAGGCTGTGTGTGGGGGAGAGAGAGGGGGTTGAGGAAGGGAGGAAACCAGGAGGGGAAATCACTGAATGTTAACTGAAAACAGTGACCACACATATATTGTTCTTCAGCTTTGAATGTATTCTTAAAAGAAGGAGCGGGGGAAGAACGAACTTCACAGATGTCTGCAATTTTTAAAGTCTATAGATTTTCCTGTTTAAGGGGAATTAGTTTATTCATATAAGAAGCTACCTCATACCAACCCAGTTTGTTGCTTGTTGCTCTGCAGGGTTTCAGGCAAGCAACATGATTCCCCAACCATCAGGTTTCTGTTTTTCTATAGGAAAGGAAAACTAAATCTAAGATCTTCTGCATACAAATCAGGTTCTTTACTGAGGAACCCATCCATACAGAGGTAAAATTCAGTCGGTTCTCGTACTGGTTCTATAGAACCGGTGATAAAAATTATAAGCAGTTTGGAGAACCAGTTATTAGAAGAAATCTCCTTTTGTTTTTTTCCCCCACTTTGCAGGGTTAATCCTGTAAAGATTAACTTTATAGGGTTAATCCTGTAAATAAGGCAGTTGATTCTAGCCTAATCTTTATTGCCTCGCTCACAGAAACTGCCTCTCCCCCTATTACATTGTAACTTTGGTGAAGTTTAATTCTGTGCTTGGTGATGTTTAATCCTGTGGCCACACGCACAGAACCGATAGTAAAAAAACTGAATTTCACCACTGCATCCATATCCATATACTGCTCGCCTATACACATGCTGCCATTTGACTTCAGTATAATATAAATAAAGGAGAATAAGAACAGCGTCCCTAAAATTTGCCAGTGTTCACTAAGCTGGAATGGTACAGCAGACACATAAAAACATTTTATCTGGACTCCCACATCAGATCTGCATAATCAGCTCAAATTATGGCTGCTGACCATTGTGTTATCTATGAATTTTAGTAATGTTGTAGAGTGGGTTTTGTGATACCAAATCCAGGAACAAGATTGGATATTTCTATCTTCCTCTTTTGGCTGTTCCCGTTAGGGGTCGCCACAGTGAATCATCTGTTTCTACCTAACTCTATCCTCGGCATCCTCTACTCTCTACTCTCGTTTACATCGTGTTAAACCAAAGACATACTTATATTTACATGTTTATATTATATTATAGCTTAAAACAAAGACATGTTTATATTATGGCTTAAAATAATGTGCAATTAGCTTGGCCTCCATTTGCCACTTTAGGTTGGTATGGGCATATCTCAGCTTTCTAGTCCTTGGGTACCATCTTCCAAAGTCTTTCTGCTCTGGGCAGTAAGAGATTATGATTCTTTCTTATTGAATTCTTCTCTTGTCCCAATCTGTACTCTGAGCTGCCTGAGACTTGAATAGCAGCTGACCAATATGATGAAGCAGGAGAGAGCTGGGTCTTTACAGTTCTTTGGAGAAACTTGCGCTGTACTTGTCAGTCTGAATGCAGGCTTAGAGCTTTTCTGAAAGAGCACTAAACCTGCATTTGTTTCCTTTTGAGCAGGAGTTTAGTACTTTTCTAGAACAGTGCTAAACCAATGTCTAAAAGAAATCCCACTGTCAATTGATAGTCAGATTTTCACCGAACATTTCTTCGTTTGCCCTATGCATTGTAAATAAAGAAGCATCGTTTGCTGGCATTGTATTTATGGCAGGTAGAGATCACCAGATGGGGCAGCCAATTTTATATTGGTATCAATTTCTGTTGGTTCAAAAACTCCTTTTAATTTAGATATGAAGACAAGTCCTGTGCTCTTTTTCCCCCTTCCATCTGATACACGAAAGTGTATTTATTTGTCTGGCTTCTCCCACACTTATGTGGCTTATTCAGTGCTTCTTTTTTTCTCTTTTTGTTTTTATAAAGTTCAATTTTATTAGGAACTATGTATAGTCCTAAACTATATGATATGGGCTTCTAAAGGATCTTATTTAAAACAATTAATTTTAAAACTGCCATAGACTGGAAAGTGCCTTTCCAACATGGAATAAAACAGATCAGATTTTTGCTGATCTGCCCGTCCTTATTTAGTATCATTCTGGAGTGATATTTCTCTCTCTTCCAATTATATGATGACTGCATGGGTAAACAATGCCAGCATATATTAGAATGCTCACCGAAAGATCTGAGGTAAAGCATCTGATCTTATTTTATAGGCGGGACTTGGATGCTCAGTTGGGATTCATAATGCCACTTGGACAGATGGGATTGGTGGTGAAAAGCGGCAGCTGGCTCCAAGAACTGACAATATTTTACTCAGAGTGTTTCAAACCTCTTAGGCTGGTTTTTCTTTTCCTTCTTAGGAGCCCCTGCCAGTAACAGAAATGTGCTGGATGCCTTTGTGCAAATTAAAATTAATCACCTGAGATGGTCTTCTGGAGTAATAGGGTTATAGTGCTTTGGATTAGAAGGTAACATGTACTTGGATGTGAACACAGCACTGTCTGCAATTCAGTGGGTTTTTTTTTTCCCTACAAAAGTGTATTTTTCTGGGATTGCTTGGCATCTGTAATGCAATCATGGAAGAACATGGATTTGGTGAAGATTGTCAACATACATGTTCCAAAGTATTTTATTGCCTTTAGATTGAAGAACTGCATTGCCATCCTGGGTAGTGAGCTAACTCCACAGTCAAATCATACAATTTATGATGATGTGATAATACATGTATTAGCCTTTACACTATCACAAAATTGATTGATTTTGTTGGAAAAGACTAATCACTATCCATCCAGAAGATTTATGCATGCCATTCAGGCATTAATCACACCAATTTCTGATGGATTTGTTTGGTATATTTATTTGGAGGAATAAAGTCTGTTGGAGTTAGCGAAGTATTTTTCTGTGGGTTGCAAATTTCAAAAATTGAAGCCCAACCTATATGCAAGACTAGCAAAGAAGGAACATGAAAATTTCACCTATGTATAGCTATTAGACAAGTAGCAGTTTTTGTAATGATATAGCCGAGTCAACTGATCTTTCCAAATTGAAAAAAATAAGGAAATCAACCAATTAATAAAAACAAGAGACTATTATGTTAAGCCATAAATCTATAGATAGTCTCGTGTTTTCAACTACCTTTCATTTATTCTGCCTAATATTGCCAGTAATTTATTTAGTGCTAAAAATGGCAGGAGGTTTTATATTTTACCTATTGGTTTTCCTATTTAAAATCTGTCCTGATGGAATTTAAAATATTTTGTACGTTTTAATCCCTTAATTACTTGTGGGGTTTTTTTTCTTCCTCAGTCCTGAAACAGAATGTTTTCCTGGAAAACCATTTGTAATTTTCTGAGAACTCTGATTTCCCAAGTTTACTTCTCGATTAAATTGCAGTCTTTGTTTACCATGACTGATTTTGTACATGACATGAATGGAGGCATTTTGGAAAGCCTTTAATCCTTCTTGTAAGGGATTAAATATATTTCTAACAGAAGAGAATACAGCATACTTAGCTCAGGGTTGAATTGTGGAGTCCTTGGTTCTCTGAATGGTTGCTTGCAGATGTTTCATTACCTGACTAAGTAAAATAAGTGCGATTGAACTGTGGCATTTGCTCTCTGTTTATATACTGTAGCTTAGTGCACATGTGGCTTTCTCCTTGTTAGTTTCTTGCTTAGAGTATTGCTTTCTGCTTGATTGTTTTTCTGGTATTAATCTCTGCTTATCTGGGCGTAGGCTGCTGGAGAGGATGTGTTCTGGTCTTTTTATTTTGTTCTTAAGGTTTTTTAGTATCACTTTTGAATGGTGTGTAAATGTGGTTTACAATAGAGTTCTCCAGCCTTTCCAGCTTTACAGACCATCTTGGGTGTGTGTGATGGTTCTGTGCAAGTGGTAGGCAACCTGTGCATATGCACAGCTCCAAATGAATTGTGCATGCCCAGGTTTGCCTGCTGTTCACGCAAGGGGGGGGATGCATGTGAATACTCGCAAACAACTTCTGCAGCCTGGTTCTGAAAAGCTCAATGTCAGATGGGGACTTCTGGTTTATAGCATCCCTATGTATTGATTGATGGCTGATTTGTCTGAATACCAAGCTTCCAGGAATTGCCTAGCATTTTTGGATTTGCCTTGGTCTAAGATATTCACAGTTTCCTAGTTGAAACTATGGTTAACTTTGTCCATGTGTTATGAGATTAAGGACTTTTCGTGTCTTCTGACTGCTAGTTTGTGTTCATAGATAACACTCTGCTAATTTTCTGCCTGTCTATTCTGTGGCTCTTATAGTCCTTACACTATATGTTGCACATAATTCCTGTTTTTCTTCTTGGGTGACTGGGTCTTTTGATTTACTTAAGGTGTCTTGGAGGGTTTTAGTTGTTTTGTATGTTGTGATGATGTGGCAAACCAAAGATGACCTACTTTAATCTCTTTGGCAACTGTGCTCTCCCCTAGATAGTGATCTGGGGATTACAAGTCTATTTTGCCATATTATTGACAAAACTCCTCTTATATAATACTTTTGTCAGTATCTTCCATAGAACTCATTAACATGCAGGCTCACTGATGCTTGCACACAGAACCAAAAGAAAGCTTTAAAGATGTGAAAAGCTTCTTCTGCTGGGTGAATTGTGGACAGTTATTTAGAAGGTAATTTGGTTTGCAGGAATATACTGAGCAATGGACTCAACGACCTAAATAGATCTGGGGACTGTGATGTAGCTTGTTTGGGGCAAATCTGCTCTTCCCCTGAAGGAGCAGATACGTGATCTGAATATGTTCATTGAACCTCAGCTGTCATTGTATGCAAGTGGCAGCTGTGGCAAGGGCCATATTTGCAGTTACAACTAGGGTGCCAGCTGTGACTCTTTTTTGAGCCAGCTCAGTTCAAACTGGTTGTTCCTTGTCTTGGCCATCATAATATATTTTATGTAGGACACTGTTTGAAAACTTTTAGAACACAATGTGGCTAATGCAAATATAAAGATCACCAATAAATAAATTTATTAGTTACCAATTCTACACTACGTACGATTAGACATAGTTAGTCCTTGCTTAATGATCATAGTTGGAAGCTGTAACTCTGTTGCTAAACAATAAGGTTCTTAAGTGAGACATCATGTGACTGTGGTAGATTTATATCTCATTTCCACCATGGTTATTAAACAAATCATCTGTTGTCATGAAGTGAAGCACTCATCCTTCACTCCAGCTCCTACCGGGGATGTAAAAAGTGTCCCTTGCTAATGGTGATGTAACTGGTTAACCCGGTTCTTTCAGCCCAGAGGTTCCTCAGTACTACTGACATGAGTGTGATGTGATTAAGTAAAGATTGTGATGGACGTATGACCCATTTCTGCATGGTCATTAAGTGAGTCACACATGATCATTAAGCAAGACAATGATTTCTGATTTTATTGCCGTCTTCTCCTTTGACTCTGCTTGTTGGAAGCTGGCAGTGAAGTCTGCAAATGGTAATCATGAGACCCTGGGTTGCTGTGATGATCATAAACACCTATCGGTTGCCAAGGACCCAAATCTCAATCATATGACCACAAGGACATTGCAATAGTTGTAAGCATGAGGACCAGTCATAAAGTTAAGTTTCAGCACCAATGTAAGTTCAAACAGCCTTTTAACAGGACAATCATTAAGCTTTTCAAATTAAGCAGGGTCTACCTGTAATGTTATTTACCTTTAAACCCCTAAAATTCTTAGGGCCAGATTAACTAAAGATGCCTCTCAACATTATAGATTTGGGCTAATAAAATCTGAAAGGAAGTCCTTCGGATGATGTCCCCATTGTCAGGTGCTTGTCTATGTGGCATGCTCCCATGTTCGATAGTGCTTTTCCTTGGGAGTTTAGCACTCTCGGCATTTAGAAAATGTGTAAAAATCTTTATAAAAAAACCCTCAAGGCAATTACTGGTTAATTCAATGTCATTCTATGACTTTAATATTTTAGATGCTGGGTGATTTTTTTTTAAGTATTCACCGTTTTAAGTAGTTTTCTGGTAAAAAGTCAAAGCATGTCATGTATTTGTTTAATTTTATTTATTATCCAATTTAAATGGTTGCCTATCTCATATACTCAATAGTTCTTGTAGCAGTGTACAAGAGCCAATTAAAACAAATATAAATACAAAATAAGGTGACAAAACTTAGTAAATACAGTAATTATATAGCTCCTTCCGATATTGATTCTAGGAACAGAAACTACAATATCAACAGCTGAGATAGTGATTGCAGAAACTGTTGGGATAACTAGTAGGTGGGCACCTAATCTCTGATTCCAGCTGTAAGATATTAAAATATACCTTTAATCTCCTTTGTACCAGAACATGTTTTTCTTGCAAGTTCAGGAACAATGTAATCATGTCTTCTCTCAAATCAAACATATACATCTTCTGTCAGATGAAATAGGAAAAGTATCCAGAAAAAGCATTTTTCTAAGTCAGACTTGGCTTATACAGTCCATGAACTTGAAGTTAAGTTTCTTAATCAAAAGACACCCACAGGTTGGGTTGGAAGTGTCATGACCTTACCTCCTGCTGTATGATTTTAGGTAACATTGACTCATATCGGGGAGGGAAGATGACCCATGATCAGCCAACAAAAATAAATAAAAATTAAAATTGATGAGCAAGCTAAGAAGTTAGCTTGTATTGATAGGTAAGAAGATAGGCAAATCCTTCTGTCCAGCAATTGCCCATTTGCAGCTGGACTGTAACTTCTATTATTCACAAATGTCACACTATCTAAATGTGATGGGATGATACATTTGGAGGGCATTGTTTCGAAAGTCCTTCCTAGACATTTTTGTGCAAAAATAACAAACATGATTTGTAGTCCTTTTTACAGACAGTCAGGATAATCTATATGCATTTAGAGATGCTGGACTGGTAGGCAGCCTTGCTCATAAGTGTTTTCTTTTTTAATTAAATATTGAAAGCAGGGCAGAGAAAATTGCACTAAATGAATAATGTAAAGCAAACTTATTTTCAGGGCTGATGAATTCTAGCTGAATTCAAACTGAAGGCAATCTAGATTCTTGGATACAGAAAGCAGCAATTTCTGGGTTATTCTATCTGGGTTGCAAAATTCTGGATAGTGGTTTGATGAGAACAAGAAGTTTTCCTTATCCATTTGCTGCCAACTAATATTTCCCTGAAGTTTACAGCCCAGATATAGTAGCATGCAGGCTCTGTCTATACTGTGGTTTCCTCATCTGTATATAATTTTTGCAGGAGGCAATGAGAGATGTTCTGCAATTTAACTCTGAGCACCATACAGATGAATGAAGAACTAGGCCCTGTCATCAAGATTTGTGAAGACATTCAGATACATCAGCTCTGAGGGTCTTCCTTTGCTAGCTATATCCAAAACATGGAGTGTCATAAAGGAGAATACAGTGGTACTTCTAGTTACGAAGACCTCTAGTTACACAAATTTCGACTTACAAAAAAAATTTTGAGAAAAAAATAGTCTCTACTTACAAAATACATTTCAGGATACGAAAGGCCATCAGCTTGGGCAGGTACAGTACTTTTTATCGGGCTGGCAGGAGGCGGGAGAAGAGCCGGCGGGGCCGAGCTGGTGGCTGTTTACTTTTTTGTGCAATAATGGTAATGTAACATTACCATTTTTATTACAGATATTAATGAAATATTATAATTTATAAAAAATTATTGTCTGAATTTGGGGGGCTTGGAACGGATTAGGGCATTTACAGGTAAAATGCGTCTTTACTTACAAAATTTTCAAGTTACAAAGCGGCTTCCGGAACAAATTAATTTCGTAAGTAGAGGTACCACTGTATATATAATTATCTAGTTCTGGTCTTTTACATATCACAGGTCAGAGCATTTGACCCATCCATTTTTGCATCATTTTCAGGAACTTTTGTAATAGTTCAAATAGTTTGAACGGAAAACTCTTTTTTTTAAGGATTCCCAGTGAAGTTTTCACTAGTAAATTTGGAAAATCACTGTAATGTTCAGCTTCCTTTCTGAACTGCACTCTGACCTCAACTTTCAAGTAAGTTCTTGTTCTTTTGTAGGACAAAGCAGGAAACAGGCTGTTTTTGTATAATTGACACATAGAAAACGTGTCACTAAGAATGAGGACATTTGTACATATATAAATATATATGACTTGAGACACATTGAGAAATGAGAAGCATAATTTAAATACAATATAATAATTTTCACCAGAGTAGAAAAATTTGCATGAAGATGTCCAGTATGTGAGCTTAAGTTGTTGATTTGTTTTCTGGTTGTTGATGGGCATCTTAAAGAACCTATTCTTCCTTCTGATGGTTTTGTATCATTAATCAGTCTGAAGAGCCTTCAAACAAAAGAAACACATTTTTCCTGTAGGACTAAACAAGGAATAGCAAAATATTTCAGATTGTTCAATTTCTCTCGACCAGTCCTTTCTAGACCATTAGACCATATCTTTACTACTATCTTAGCTTTTTCTTTCAATGTCAATATAATTGTGAATTTTAATGCTGTAAATTTTTTATTTATGGAAGTGTTCTGATCTCCCATGCAATAATGCTGAGAAGCTTTTGAGTTCTACATTTGCAGATCTCAAATCCCCTAAGATTAAAAAATTAAAATAGTTTGAGCAATTTAAAAAAATGTAAGCAGCCAGACAAGCAACAATCCAAGCATATTCATATACTATTCATCTCTACATTTTTCATTTAAATATGAATACTATTGCTCACTCTGAAAAGTGGTTGTTTATTAGATTTCTTCAGCAATTGTTTAATATTTCTACTTCCAACATTATCTCCTGTTTCTTGTCTGAAGTTGGAGTGAAATATATATATATATATATTTCTCAACAAAATTTTTACACCACATAGTTTTATTTTCCTTATTGGCATCAAGCTTTTCATGAAGTGGATTTGCCTACAACAAGAAATTCTTAAAAGACACAACAGGAGGCCTTGTTTATTTTTCAGCAGTAGGCTCACATTGATAATGTTGGGTAAATTATAGATCTATCCAGTTTTATCTAGTCACACAACACAACCCCCCCCCCCCAAAAAAAAAAAAAAACCCACCCCAAAACATTTGGATGTGATCTGAAGTGATAGTTAAATGAGGACCTATGAGATAACTCTTGTCAATTTTTTTTTAAAGAACCAGATGTTTAATCTTAATTTATTTTGACATACCAGTAATATAAAATGAAGCATTCAGGAAGGTAATGTTATACTGAAGTGTGAGATTGGGTAATCTGGTTCAGTGAGTTTTCCTCTTTGTTAGAGAATTGATGTGACTGGGAAGGACTTCAGATCTGTTGTTATAATTAGGAGTGGTCTTTTGCCTCAGGACTTTCTCGGAGGTGGGAGGCTGATTGGAATCTGAGTGGTTTGACATCCCTGCATGGTATTTCCTGAAGCCTTAACATTCCCACTGTTCAGTTTACACCAAATAATTCTAAAAGGCCAGGCTGAAGCTACTCACTAGATTCAGAACAAATAACAGAGTTCATACCAACACAACAAAGGCAAAACAGAAAAAAAAAATTCTGATGAGTATCATCACATTACAATGGCAGTACTCAATTTATAGCTATCCTAATCCATCCCCATAAATTCAGGCTGGGTTTACTTATCTTGCTTAGCTATAGTCTGATTTGTTTCACTTGGATTCAGTGTGTTACTAAGCTTTGGAAATGGAACTACTCAGGATTTCTAGATGACGCTTTATGTCAACCCAGAAAATTAGGGTTGTGCTATAAACTTTGTTTAAGCAACTCATAGCTTAAAATAAACACGTGCAAGTTTCTTACGCAGGTGACGAAAGCCTCGGAATGGGAGGACATAAAAATTATGCTATTTGATCTAAATTGGTATGGACTGGAATGTTTTCAGGGAGAAATGGGCATCTTATAAGGACAATGAATAATATTAAATGTTATGCAAGTCCTTTCATCCTATGGGCTATATGAGAGAGAGGAAGTTTTTCTTCCATTGTATATTACAGACTAGAGAGAAAAGATTGTGGTTCCTGGATTATTTACCCCATCCCGATGTCCTGCTTACAGAGTAAAAAAACAACTTCAGTGTTTTTCAGAGCGGGTTAGCTGACGGGATCTCGGAGAATGAGAAAATTAAAAGGAAGGAGGAAGGTAGATGCATTTCTCTTTTCTCTGATGGTCTTCTGTCTCATGCTAAGGCCTTGAACAGGAATGTGACAGAATGTAGAAAAGTAAGGTGATTCCTGAAGAAGTATGCAAGAATTTCACTTACTAGGATAGATGATGAATTGCTGGGACAAAAAAGAAATCCATGTGTACAAGAATAATATGGTTAACCACCACTTTCTTGCTAAATTGATTTCACCCAGCTCCTCTTAGCAACAACAACCACACTAATGAGCTGTAATATGCAGAGTGCTTATACAATTTACACATTATATTAGAGTAATTGCTGATTGGGTAGACCATTTTATATAATTCCAAGGGTAAAAAGGGAGAAGCCTTACCTGTTTGCTGCTTAGTTAAAGCATCCCTTTTTTGATACAGAGTTATCCTAGCCTTAAATTTAAAATCTTCCTTGTCAATCAAAATGAGGTATTCCTGTGAGGGGGAGGGACTTATTTCTTCTCACCACCCACTACAGGTAAAAGCAATACCATAAGTGTGTTTCAACATAATACTATAATATGTTATTTTGCTCTTGAACTCTTATTTTATTTTAATAATGTTGGGAGAACATTATTAAATAGTTAATTAAATTGTTAATAGAAGTGGAACAAAAATATATAATTTTTCTGGAAATATCTAGGGAATATTCCTTAAGATCCAGGAATCTTCTTGGCTTTGATTAGCTAACTGAAACATTAACCTATCTGGTTTGTTTAAAGATAGTTTATTTTAGTATGGTAGGATAATATTGTACCTAATGTCTTAGTTGGTTTCCTAGTTTTACAGAATATTAAACAGCAAGTGCTAACTAACAGCAAAGGCAGAATGAGAATTAGTTAATGATATTAACAGGCACATTATATCTAATGTGATATTTTGCCTCAATGCTCACATTTATCAAACAGACAACTCTGAGTCTTTTTTTTTAAAAACTTGAATAAATAAATACAAATGTCAGTGTAAATTCCTAATTATTGTCACTGAGGGGCGTTAATAGCTTCTGGAACCATGAGTGATGACAGGATTTTCATGGAAGCTATTGATTAAAACTTACAGTGTTGACTTTATTATATTATACAATTTATTTTTCTGTATCACATGAGGTTTAAAAAAAAATCAGAAGATCAAAATCATCCTGAATAAATATACCACATTTGCAGTGACATCTGCAGAGACTCTCTTAATTATACAAAAGAAATGTAAATTGGTTGGGGAGTGGGATTGGTCTTTTCAAACAAAGTCTTGACACAAAGTCTTGACATCGCTGAAAGAAAAGAGAGAAAAGTATTTTTGATCACAGTCTTTATGTGCAAATTTAGACTACGGTATGAATGTATGCTTTCTATTTGTATTCAGAATACAGGTAGTCCTAGACTTAAAACAGTTTGCTTAATGACCATTAGAAATTACAACAGAACTGAAAAAGCGACTTATGATCATTTTTCCCACTTAACAACAATTGCAGCATCCCATAGTCACATGATTAAAATCCAGACATTTGGCAACTGATTCATATTGGTTGCAGTGTTGCAGGGTCATGTGATTACCTTGTGTAACCTTCTGACAAGCAAAGCCAATGGGGAAGCCAGATTCACATTACTAATTTAACAACTGTAGCGAACCACTTAACAACTATGGCAAGAAAGGTCCTAAAATCATGCAAAACTCACTTAACAAATGCCTCACTTAGCAACAGAAATTTTGGACACAGTTGTGATCGTAAATTGAGGATTATCTGTATCACTTAATAATGAATCCTAACACCAGACACCTTTTAAAGAAACCCACCTACACTTCTTTTGTGAATTCAGTTGTGTGGGTTTTCAGATAAAGGAGTTGACCATTGTAACTAGCTATTTTTCTAACCAGACCACAGGGAAAACTCATCAGTATCTGATTCTCTACTGTGGTATAAGCTTATGTGATGAAATAAACAGCTGTTCAGCACTGAAAAAAATGTAGAGGAGACATCCTCACTGTGGGCCTTTGGAATTTGAATGCAACAGGAGTTCATTTCAGCCAACTGACTTTATCTTCCTTCTGTTGTTGTTGTTTTTCTGAAAGCCAACCCTGGTTCCCAAAACAATCTATATGCTCTATAGCCTGGCAAGAGCAATCCAAGTTCAGAGTTCAAAGCTGGAATTATTGCTAACAGAACTGAGACATCCCCTCTCACCCTCTTATTCATTTGCAAATGGAGGAAAGGAAAATAAAATAGGTACATCTTCTAGTTTCCTCCTTCCTTTCGGAGAAACTCTGCAGTGTGCAGAAGAGGCATGAGAACTAGGTAGTCAAGGAAATTATAGCAAAAGAGATGAAGAAAATAAAAGTCTAGTTAAACTAGTACCATTCAGTATATATCTCTATAGCCTCCTATTCTTATGTTGCTGCTTTCATTAAAACAATAAAGTGGTGTTGCAGCACCATAACCTTCATCTCTTTTGTACATGTATGAAAAGTATAATAGTGACTCATTCCACAAAAACGTTCAAATTTTGAAGTTTTCTTAGATTTTTTAAAATCATTACTGTTCTATACTTTGATTGGATTGTTTTTGACTTTTCGTCTGTAAGCATCCTCTCATCCTCATTTGAATGATTCAACATTAAGCAGGGAAGAAGAGATACACAGTTCCCCTTCATTGTTTAACAGATTTATTTATTTACCTTTATTATTTATGTATTTATTTAAATGTGTCAGTCACCCAACTCCAGTGCACTCTTTGTATTTATGGATATAAGAACGAGGAACGTGGTTCTGTGTCTTCAAGTACTCACCTACTAATTTAAATGTTAATGGGAAAAGACTTCGGTTTGCAGTTCATGATATGCTATGTAAATCCTTGTGGTGGTGTTGGAGGTGAATTGATTAGAGACACAAATGTACATGTATTTTTGTAGGTAGATTATACCACCATGTTCTCCCAGAATTCAAATTATTTGATGGATGTTAGAGAGATTATGTGATACATGGATCTGAAAATTACTGTATTAAAGACTAAGGCAACTGTGTATACAAAGGAAGTTACGTGTAAATTACAGCAAGAGGTGAATTAGCATGTTTTGTTAGAATGAAGAAAATGGATGAAAAAGATTCTCAGACATTCAAATGCTGGTGGAAAGATTATAGGTAGTATATGGTTTGTGGCCAGAAATACATATCTGTTTCAAGAAGCTAAATGGATGTGTATAAGAGCATCCTTCTGTCTCCTTTGTTTTAGGGAAGGAATGTTATAGAACCATTATTATTTACAAAATGTGTGTAATATAACAAGAAGAGATGGGGTAAAATGAATCTGGGACCAATGAAATTTAATTCAGTACAAAAGTGGGTGACCACATACAGAAGAAGCATGCACATTTGAATTTATAGACAGAAAGTGAATCAAATCACAAAACAAACATACTAAGAAGTGTACTGATTGAGAGGAAAGGAAGACAGTAAAAGTTGTGGTTGATGGAGTTTAATGAGAACTAAAAAGGAGAACCTAAAAAAAAGACAAATGGCAATCTGCACTCTGAAGGGGTTTATGGAAGTGGTGGAAGTAAAAGCTGTTTGCAGGAATAGAAATATATAAAGAGGCCTTATGAATGCTGTAAGCCAGACTGAGTTCTAATTTTCATGCTTTTTGCTGCCTCAGACTTCTAATTTTTTCCTCTGTACTGTTTCTTACCTTTTTTGCATTCTGCTCATTCTGAAAAGAAATAGCATAATGGATGGTATTAGGAATATATAAAAAATGGTTAACCTATTTTGTGGCTTATACTATATTTTTTGTGTGCTTCCTGTCTCACAATGGTGAAAAACCTTGCAACCAATTTGTAGTAAAAAAAAAAAGCAATAATGTTTATTCAGTTCAAGATCACCAAAATTTAAATAAAACCAATTGTTGTTACTTGTGGTCAAATGCCATTCTGAGTCTTGAAAACCAGGTCCTTAATGACCATAGGTGGTGCAATAATTTCAAGGGTTATGTGTTAATGGAAACAGACTTTGCCTTGCTGTTCATGATATGCTATGTAAAACAGGGGGTGTGCAGTACAATGTGTTCTCCATCCAGGCAAATCTGTGTGGCTTGTAATTTATGGTAGAAACCCATTTAAAACATGCAATTATTTGAGACAGGTGATAACAAATGCCTTTGCTAACAGGCAGGATCAAAATGATAGCCTCCAGTTCTGCTTTAAATGGAGAAGAAGAAATGAGAGACGAAGAGTTGTTAATAGGCGGAAGAGGTAGTCCTATCCTTGGCATTTCCCATGCAGAAATTTTGGCATTTGACAAACTAATTGCATGTTTTGTGAACATGCATATATCTTCTCTTTTATAAGGCACTGGATTGATGACCTTTGTAAAACAAAGGGAAGAAAAGGAACATTAAAAGCAGATAAAGCAATAAGAGAGAACAACTGTAGGGAGGATGGGAAATCACATAATTAAAAAATGTATTATTATAACGATGTTTTCTAACTTCAGGCTAGAAACAAAACTGTTGGGAATTACCCACTAAAATGTAAAAAGTGATTACTGTAAAACAATTTTTCCGGCACCAAAAACACCTGTACTATGGTATACATTTTGCAAACCAGACAAACAATCATGATAGAGGAACATAGAGGAACACAGAATAACAGAGTTGCAAAGGATCTTGGAGGTCTTCTAGTCCAATTCCCTGCTTAGGCAGGAAACTCTACATCACTTTAGATAAATGGCTGTCCAGTCTCTTCTTAAAAGCCTCCAGTGATGGAGCACCCACAATCTCTGAAAGCAAGCCATTTCACTCATTAATAGTTCTAACTGTCAGGAAATTTCTCAGTTCTAGGTTGCATCTCACTTTGTTTAGTTTTCATCCATTGTTTCTTGTATTGCCTTCTGGTGCTTTGGAAAATAGGTTGAACTCCTCTTTTCCGGGCAGCGCTTCAAATATTAGAACGCTGCTATCATGTCACCCTTAGCCCTTCTTTTCACTAGACTAGAGATATCCAATTCCTCCAACTGTTCTTAAGATGTTTTAGTCTCCAGGTCCCTAATAACCTTTGTTGTTCTTCTCTGCGCTCTTTCCAGAATCTCAACATCTTTTTTATATTGTGGTGACCAAAACTGGATGCAGTATTTCAAATAGGCAACTGGTGAAAGTTGCACAAGTCAGTTTTATTTTTTCAGGTGGTACCTTTATCAACTTCATCAAACCAATCTAAAGGCCAATTGCAGATGGTAGGCACACACCCATACATCAATCAGTAAGTGGGAGAGCCGCTTGGTGAAGGTAGAGTTTATTTTAAAGGCAATGTGCCAAAAAAGGTTTAATAACATCTTCCCAGGGTAGCTGCTGTATCAAATATGGCTATATAAAGTGTAGGCCTTTAAAATATAGTGGTTCATAAGATTGTTCATAATTCCAGCTCTCATTATTATTTACTTCTATGGAATTATTTCTTCTCTATATTTCTTATTTAGAAGTGAACCTGCATATCTGGATGATTTTCAAAACTTCAGCTTGCTATCTTTGCATTCTATCTTCCCCTCCCCTAAGGAAAGTGTTGCATTTTCAAACTCCCCATGATTTTAACTTTCAAGATTTCAGATAATTCCCTTCAACCTTCTGTCTGTCTTCCTTATCTTGAGTGTGATGGATTGAACTCTTATTGCACAATTCAGTTCCAGGTAATGGGATAAATATGCCCCAGATTCTCTTTAGGCTTACAACAGTTGTACCTATCAACACTGTGCACAGCAGGAAATATAGCAGAAGATAATACATTGGGGTTCCTTCCCCCTTAACTGTGTCCAGCAGATATCAAGCTCTGCCACACTACCATCCACAGGATCTGCAAAGTGTACCAAAGCAGAATGAAACCAACCAATGATTCTTTCTGTTAGTTCTCACCAAATGTGACTTTCACACCTGTTCACCATCGTGCTTGGATTTCATTCTAAGCCCAAGTTGGCAGATCTCCAGGGAATTCCCCACCATCCAGTCAAAACTGAATAAGCTTCTTGAATGAAAAACAAAGCTTCTTCAAAGAAAAACCAAAAAGTCCAGTTGCCTCTTGAAAAAGCAGCTTTGGAACAACCATGACCTGGATGACTGAGAATCTCCATAGACATCCCCATGGCCACATGATCAAAATTGAGTGCTTAGCAACTGGCGTGTATTATGATGGTGGAGCATCTCAGAGTCATGTGATTGCCATTTGTGACTTTCCCACCCAGCTTCTTACAAGCAAAGTCAATTGAGGAAGCTGGATTCACTTATGACTACATGATTCACTTAACAATGGCACTGATTTGCTTAACAACCTTGGCAAAGGAGGTTGTAAAATCGGGTGTGACTCACATAGCAACTGCTTGCTTAGCAACAGAAGTGTTGGTCCCAATTGTGATTGTAAGTCAGACTACCTGTACTGGTCATTGACATATGTGAGCATATTTGTACATGTTTACTTGAATGAGAGACTATTTTGAATTCAAGAAACCCTTATTCAGCATCTTCAAGATTAGACAAACAAAAAGAAAGCAAAAACAAAAAAAACATCATTTCTGCTTTATTGTATCTATAACAAATCTATGACAATTCTCCCATTTTAAATGTAAATTATTTAGGGAAGAACTCTGTTATTCATTTTCAAAAAACACAGAATGTTTATTTGGAAGAAAGGGTTCCCATTACCTCTCTATATAGATATAATCTGCAGATTTTTATGACTGTTTTAATGCAACTCCAGGACATTTGTCTATATAATCAAGCAAAGCTTCTTGTTACGATGCAATAGGCTGCAATTGTTACCTATAAGTCCAAGAGTAATTTCATTTAAAAGCTGAGATGTATAACTAGGTTATTTAGGAATAAAGTTTTGAAATTAATCCTATCCGCACAGATGCTTCCATTGATAATTTCAAAAGCAAATATCTAATATAAGGAGAATTGTGTTCTAAATTCTTAGCTACCTGGTTGAGATAACTAAGTTTAGTGCATTGATAGTCTAATTTTCCCATATTTTCTCCGGCCTTAATCTGACAGCAAAATGCACCAATAATCACAGCTTTTAGAGCGCTTAGAGTATAGCAAAGTAGGAAAGATAATACCATAACTGCGTCTTAGCCAGAAGGATAAAATTGCAAATAGCAGCTTATTTATTTCATATGCTGTCAATAACACCTTGATCATTCGTATTTGGTCTTTAAGTAGGCCTTTAGAATTATCTCCAGCTCCTAGGCATATGCAGTAGATTCAGTCGAAACCTTTATTAGGCAGTATCATATTGTCTTTCTCTATTTTTTCCTTGGGGGGGGGAAAATACTCCCCTCCTCTATATTCACGGAAGGTTAAAAAGAAAACGGTTTCCAATTTAACCATTATTTAAATTGGTTTAGAATGTTTTCTTCAAACTTGGACACGATTTGTGCTTTGATATGAAACACGAAACTGTCAAACGGTTTTCTTGTGTTCAGGTGGTTCTTCTGTCTTTCATCACTCTACAGGAATTCAATTCCTCATGGAATGGCAGAACAGAGCACTGGATAACTGAATATCCTTCAGTCTTTTTGAGAGGAATGTTTTACACACCTGGTAATATATCAGCAGGATGACCTTATCACCACTCAGACCATATATTAATAAAATTCCACACTGTTGCCATTTTATCAACCTCTTTGCTTTTTGTTTTTTTAAAAATCACTGTTTTAGATTTGCCCTATGTAATTTTTCCCCCAACTAAACTGATGAAGTATTCAAATATTTGTATAATAACACTTAAATGAAAGAGTGTGGCAGTGCAGACCCCAAAATTAAAAAGCACCTCCAATATATTATCATACACATCTTAACAGCGGCAAGAATTGCCTATGCCAAAA
>JAEANM010006233.1:0-18782 GCA_017656035.1 Myanophis thanlyinensis | reverse complement strand
CTATCTATCTATCTATCCACTCACCCTACCTCAGGGTTACATTGATAATTTTATCAGGCTGTATTATCACAATCAATGTATTATGATATCTCACCATAGCCTTGAGTACTCACACGTTCTCCTTTGCCCCCAGCATCTCCTTTAAGTCCAGGTGGACCTTCAGGTCCTATAATGCCTCTTTCTCCCTGAAAAAGGGAAAACGGAATCAGAATGTGTCAATGTTCCATAGTGGCATGACAGTATCCTCACTTCCCATGTGATACATTTAAGTTGAGCATTGCTTTTTTCCTATTAAATGAAGTTACAAAACGAAACTATAGGAAAAAGAGACCCACCATAGTCTCGTGAAATAGTTTCTTTAAGCCAACTTCCCTGCTACAACTAATATTAATTAAAATAGAATATGCTACACTGTGTATTCCTTACATCTGCAACATGAGATTTATTCCTGCGCAGTTACCTTATCTCCTTTAATTCCAGTAAGGCTGGATGCCTAGAAGAAATATAAAAAAGACCGCTGAGACCTTTTCAGATCATATTCCAGAAATGCAAACTTGCAAAAAGACACTTCGTAATGGATAGGATTATACAATCATTTGAACATTCATACAATTATGGTATGTTCAAAATTGTATGAACGTAACTGTGCCAGGGCAGATGGATAATGACGTTCTCCATAGCAAACTTGGCCAGGTGAAGAAGAAATAGAGTCTTTTCTAGACCAGGCATTAAGCAATCAGAAAAAGAGAAAACTAGGATGAAGATGAAAGGTGTTACCCATTCTAGCTGTTTATGATATTTATGATGGCTAATTACAACGGGACACTTACCGGCAGACCAGGTATACCAGGCTCTCCTCTCTCTCCCTATGGCAGAAAATGACAAAGCAAACATGTTAGGGCAGCCCAAATTGTTTAAGTCTTACCATAAGGATTTACCACTGTTGATCTCCACTGATGACTTTATAAGGTCATAACATCAAGCAAAGCACAGAACTGTCACTCTCTCTGCTCATTATAAGACCACATCTTAGTTTTACTGGGAGTTATGATCAATAAACAGGACTCCCAAGAATCTGAGAGTAGAATTTCATTCATCCCATAATATATGAAATTGTTGTGTGGGAACAGGCCACTTTATGTTAATTTGCATTTCAGTAAGGCAACCGTTTTCACCAGAGATACACACCAGCCATTCACGTCAGCTCTATAGATCAGACCTGCCCAAATTGTGGCTCACCAGATAAGTTTGCCAGTATTCCAAATGACCAAATCTGAGCCATTTTCATAGTATTAAGAACTGGAAATTAGTATTAATGTAAACAGAAATAGTCAAAAGCAATGCACAGATTCAACTATTAATATCGTTCTTACATAAATAGGAATGGCAGGTTACATTACTACTGTAATTCCTTTCAGATTCAAGAACCCTGCTGTGTAAGCATATTTCGAATATAAATTAGAGCATTTGCCATAGGTTTAAGAATCCTTACTTGCTCTCCTCGTGGCCCAGATGGTCCTTGTAAGCCCTATTTCAAAAATTTAAAGGGGGGGGGGAGCAGACAGTTATTATTCAGAATAACCATGGTACTCATACTAGGCAGCAGTAACAAGAAGAGTTCAGTAAGATGAATTATTAGCCAATATTAAGAGGAGTCCTTATTAAGGGATAATACAGGCAGGAAAAAGTGTACCTGAGTAATGAGAGGATTCAAAGTGATAAATATATATATTTTTATTATTGCACCACTGAACTGCAGCATTAAGATTACTTTTGGGTGGGAAATAATTCTTTTCGGTTTGGCCTTGAATTTTCAGGTTGCAGATGAACCTAGATCAAGAAACCTAACTTTCTATGGAGAAGCTGCAACAAATAGGAAAGAGGAGGATGAAATGAAGAAATATAAAGTAGGAAGTTTGTCAACCCTCCCTATAATCACTGATTCCTTTTGGAAATCATTCAAGATCCCCACATGTTTTCTCTCTGAAACGGCAAAACATACTTGAAGAATCTGGGAGAAAAAATAAGTTTGCAGAAAAAAACTATCAGTCTTTTACTTCTCCATTAGAACTCATGATATTTCACCACCATTTGCAAACACCATCATCTTTGAACTACTGAACTCAAAGAGAGAGACAGGAGGAAAACTGTTCCCAGATAAGACAATATTTCACCAAAAAGACCAAAACTCAGTCAACACTTCTGTTCCGCAGAAACAGAAACTGTCGACTTATGTCTAGATTTTACACCATTATGAGATATTGAAATTTAAAAACCTCCTACACTTACATCTCTGCCAGATGGACCAGGACGGCCTGAAGGACCTTGTTCTCCCTAAAACAAATAAGGACTGTAAACATGTAGCTTATGTGAAATATTCCTCATTTTATCATATGAACAAATCTGTCAGGTAATTTAGACTTAGAAGCAAAGTTTTCTTAGTCCAAATCTTAATTTTTAGCCGTTAGACCGTGTTGTTTTTTCCAGAGAAACCTATCCAAATTACTATTAGGTTATTCCTTGATATAGTATGGGCCAGTGTGGTGGTTCAGTGGTTTGGCTGGAAAGCTGGCAATCCAGGTTTGAGACCTGAACACCATGTGATGTGATGGGGTGAGTTCCCATCCTCACCCAGCTCCTGCTAATCTAGCTGTTTGAAAGCATGCAAATGCAAGTAGATAAATAGGTACCACTTTGGAAAGGTAACAGTGATCTGTGACATCATGCTGGCCACATGACCACTGAAGTACCTTCAGACAGCTCAATGGCCTTGAAACAGGGATTAGCGCTATTCCACTAGCAGAGTAAAATCTGCAGGAACTCCTTTATCTTTTTCTTTTGATATAATATGGTAAATATATATATATACCTTTTCTCCTTCAGGACCGGGCAATCCACGCTCTCCCTAGAAGAGTAAAGAAATTTTTGCAAAAGTTACATATCAGGCAAAATGTATTTTGTTTCCCTAAAAAACATGCCACAGCAATGACTTTATTGAGTTTTATACTTTCCTATTTTGCTCATTAAGAAAAAATTCTGAATCTAAATGAAACCCTTTTTCTACATTAAGGATGAATCGGAAGATAAATCCTAAATTACATTCTAGGCACTCATAAAAATTTCAGAGAACGCATAAAAATTTGTCTGGATGACACAAGGGCATTCGACTTCACTGTAAAATGAGGGTAACTACATTAACAGGCCATGAATTGTTATATAAGAAATTAGAAAAAGTCAAATTATGTAATTCATGCACACACAAGTTGGCTCTTGATTTGAAAACTTGATCCAAGCCATTCGCAGGTAATCTTCCATCACGAACAGGAATTTAGTTCACAGCATTGCTCCACCCAAATCTCACCTTCTCTCCTGATGGTCCAAGTGCACCAGATAGACCACGGTCTCCCTATTATGGGGGGGGGGGGGGGAAACAATACAAAAATCAGATATTAGAAGCATCAATGGGTACAAATAATTCACAAAGGGATAAAAACCATAGGTGTAAAATTAAAAGTTTATTTGTAAGGTCTCTTTAATCTCATCCAAATCAATTTCCTAAACAAAGAAACAAACAAAGAAATAAACAAACAGATCTCCCTATCAGTGCATTAGGCTGAATCTTCTGCAGAAAATTTCCCCAATGTGTATTATCAAAAGTAAAAATGAAATGAATATAACTGCCCACTGCTCATACAGACAGAAGATCTGCGTGAACAATGCTTATCTCATTCAGTATATACATTATCAACAGTTGTGGTCAAATTTCTTATTTAGAAGTGTAGTCAGGCTTAGTCTTCCAAATCTAAATGCAGCACTAGCATTTCAGCAAGACCTACCTTGATCCCAGGTTCACCTGGAGGTCCTCTGGGGCCCTAAAGACAACAGTAAGAATATTTTTGTTTGGGGGATTATTGAGCAATCTAATACATATTGTTCCCTTGGGACCAATTTAGCCATTTGTTTTAAATTAAATTATTTCAAAAATGAGAAAAAACAGTAATACTGAGTTTTGGTATTGGTTTACTGTCTATATTATTATTTAATTTGTTTAACAAGTTTATATAGCCACCTACCTACTAATGGAATCTTGGGCAGCAAACAAAAGATAAAACATAATACACAATCAAATAATTAATATTTATTAATGCAGACAAATGAATGCAACATAAGGAAATGAGTCCTGTTGTTTGCCACTATCAAGCATGGAAAAATACTGAAAAATTAAAGTGCATCTCTCATTGGATATATTTTAAAAGGTAGGAAATTGCTTTTGTTGAAAAATTACCAGAACAACCAAAAATTGTAAGAACCCCAAAATTAAGGCTAAATTAATTTGAATTTGATCATTGTTTGTAATCTGTATTACATCTCAGAAGAACAATTGAATACATAGCTTAGCAGGCACTTATATTGGTCAGCAGTGATACAGAAAGATGCTGGAAGCAGATGGTCACTTTTGTCACAATGGCAAAGAGATAAATTTATACTGCTTAGGAGTATGTTAACGGCACCTGTATTTTTACTAAGAAAATCATCACATGGCTTCAGAGCTTCTTGGATGAGAAGCAAAATATCTTCAAATAAAAACCAGTGTCCAGTTGCCTCTTGAAAAAAAGCACCTTTGGGACACCACATGGGTAGAAAATCTGTGTGGCTATTAGGAGTCAACTTGATGGTACCTATTCAATCAATCAATCAATCAATCAATCAATCAATATCCAAAAATATTCAATGATTTGCTGTATCTCATCCACCCATCTTATCTTTTGTCTTCCCTTCTCTCTACTTACTTCAATCTTGCCAAACTTAGCTCTTTTTTCTAACCCATCAGCTACTTTGTAGCACTTGCTTAAAGAAGAACCAAAGGAAACATATGGATGTATCCTGATCTCAGCTTTCCCGTCACTATCACCAGACCATTCCATTAAACAAATCAAAACCTATATGAATCCATGACCCAGGATCATTTTCAGTTATTCAATCCTATACGGAATATGTACTGCTAGAATCACCAAGAAGACTCTTATCGATAACTCATTCAAGTTATTGATTTTAAAATAAAAAATAAGGGATTTTAATTTCTGTCCGTGGATGTTCTCTCCATCCCTCCCCCTTTAAAAAAACCCTGTTGAATAAACCTGCTTTGTTTCCAAGTAGCTGTGATTTGGCTATGTGGAAAAAAAGGGTTGTTCCACATTGACAATCCCTGATAATGTACTATTATTATCTAGGGAGCTTCCCACATAGCCAAACATCTGGACTCCTAAAAACAGAGGATATCTTTAAGAAAGCTTCTCAGGGAAGATTTTAAGAGCAGGAAAAATTCGTAACAAGAAAGTTATCTCTCAGTAATTTAGGTCATGAGGATTTTTGGATTTTAAAGATTAGAATAACTTAATTTAACTTTGAATGAATGAATGAATGAATGAATGAATGCATGGACATATACACTCCCCATCCATATACACATACATGTGTATATGGATGTGTGTACAAAATATAGATTTTTAACATGAGCATAACATTGTCCTGATGTGCACCAAAAAGAAATTTTAGGATAGTCCCATTTACAATGCCTTGAAGTGTTTTAATCTTGATCTATGACATTAAGAGGCATGAATACTTAAGGCAAATTCTAATTTGTTCAGAAATAATAAGGAATAGCACAATTGTGCCAGTTGAGGATCAAAGAGCACTCTCACGTGGCATATTTATTTTCAGGGTTTGAGATCACATTTTGGACAGGGTTAACTTTCCATCCTTTAATTTTTTCTCCCCCTTGTTACTGTACCCGGTCTTAGTTTCTGCTTATTACAATTAGACAAACCCATAAGGACCCTAGCTGCCTTCTTGAATTTAAATGGCAAGAAGAAATATTATTAAGCATCGTGCATATACTGATGGAGTTTGATTTCAAAGTTTTTGATGACAATCAATAGATTTTCACATAAATATTGAATACTAGGCAGTACAAGGCCAGTCCAGCTAATTTTTGTGGTTTACTCATTTAAGTTTAAGCTGAAATGGTTCCTGTTTGATAGATTCCTTAAGAACATTAAGACAGAATGTTTTTCTCTAAAAACTCACTCGATCTCCAGGCTCTCCAGTACGTCCAGGAAGTCCAGGAAAACCTTCTTCTCCGTCTCCCTTTAACGTAAAGCAAAGCAATGACCACCCATAATAAACGTAAGCAAGTTTGCTGGTTAAAATCAGGAAGTGAAATCTATAGAATTTCCAGCTCAAATTAATTTGTATCAGTACAATTCTGGATTCATACACTCAGATACGCAACCTCTGCAGGTAGTCCTTGACTTATGCCAGAATGCTTAATAGTCGTTCGAAGTTACGATGGATTCCCCAGAGCTACTTCCAACCTGTTTTCAAAGTTATGACAGCCACACACCCCTATCATCACGTGATCACATTTTGGGCGCTTTGCAAACTGGCTCACCTTTATGGCCATTTGCAATGTAACACAGTCATCTGAACTGACCTGTAATCTTTTTTTGCAGGTTTCCAGCATTTACTTTCAGTTTGGGGCAAAAAGCACCCAATAGATGCAAAAAAAAGAGAAGAAAAGTAAAAAAAAATTGGGTCTGATCTCATGGTTCTTTAATTTGTGACGACAACAACTGACAACCACAATTCCAGGCTCAATTCTGATCATAAGTTGAAGACTACTGTACTTCTACTCAGAAGCAGCACTATGGAAGGCTTCTATTTAGAATTTTGAATGGGAGTCAACCCCCCTCGCCCCCCCCCCCCAAAAAAAAAAAAAAAAACCAATGGAGTGCTCATTTGGTTAATCTAGGCTCCATTCACCCTGTCAGTCAGCGAACAGCTCCTTGTCTTACCTTATCTCCTTTTTGTCCTGGAGTTCCAGGGGGCCCCCTGGGCCCAGGATCTCCAGGAATACCCTGGGGAGTAGGGAAACAGAAGTAAGCACAAAAGACCACATTTTAATTCTTTCCAATTAAGCAGTCATTTACTGGTTTCGTTCATTTTTCTGGGAGATTCAGATGTCCTCTCTTATGACAATACTTTTGTTTCAGACATAATTATCTATGGACTTTAAGTTTTACAAATGTTCTCCAGCAAATACTTTCAAATGTCACTCTTGTTCCTTCTCATATACCCATCCAGTGTTTCTCAAGCATTATCAATGTCTCTATTCATAAATCCCATCCTTGCCTACATGTTGTCCTATAGTACCAAAGCTAAAACATGGCAAAGAATGTGTACTCACTGGAATACCAGGTTCTCCTCTGACCACACCCCCATCACCTGATCCAGGAGGGCCCTACGAAGAAAGTAGCGGTGAGCTCTGGATCTCTGCATTTCTCCAATTTCACATTGGGAAAATTAAGCACATTAAAAAGATACAGAGCACAAAGAAAGAAGGAACCAAATGTTATTTATTTATTTATTATTTATTTATTTGAATTTGAATTTGTCAAACAATAATGAAAACACAAATACAAGAATTTAAAAAAATACAATGACAGGGACGATAGACACATTGGTGCACTTATGCACGCCCCCTCTACTGATCACTTAGGTATGATGTAAGGTCCACGGAAGTCAATCCTAAATCCTAAAGGGATAGTGAAAAAAAGTAGCAAGAGAGAAAAAAAATCTAGAAGAAAAGGGGTGGGGTGGGGGAACCACAGAAGAAGCAGAAGGAAGGTGAAGCAGAGTGAAAAGGGCAAAGCATCCAGAAGAGAAGACATACTTACACAAAGGGGACTGTGAACAGGGTTTTTATATATATTTTATGCCTGGTCAAATCCCTCACAGCTGTTAATTTGGGAACTTTGTACCACTCCAAATGTGCTCCCAGTCGCCCAAAAAACAAAGTACTACAACTCTTTGTACTTTTGTTGCTTTCCTGAAGCAACTGCACTCTTCATGCTCACTTTCCCTCAGAGCAGTGCTCTTCCATCATGTTTACTTAGAAATAACATTTCCAGATTTTAGGAGAACTTCCTCCAAGGAAGTCAGGAACAGAGAAATGAGTCTTACACTCTGACTGAAAGCCCTTATTGGTCTGTCCTCTGGCTGTTTAGCAACTGAGATCACTGACTGATTTCTCAGCAAAAGCAGAGCAGGCAGGGAAAAGGAAGGATCACTTACTCGCTCACCTCGGTCGCCCTTCTCGCCCTGTAAATAAAATTATTGTATATGTAAGCATATGCCTTAGGCTCAGCAGGGAAACTAATTGTGATAAAGCATAAATATTAGGTAAGAGGCAATAGTGACTAAATAAACAGTGAATATGTAATTCTAGAGCTTATCAAAAAGTATGGCAAAGATATGCTTCAGAGATAGTCTACCAAGTTATTCTTGTTATGTAATAGAGTTAAGGTTTATTATTGTTTTCTTAAGTTTCCAAAATTATTGACACTTGTTTGTTCAACTGTCTATGATAGTTGTTTATCTATGACATGACACTTGTCTATCATCTTACACATGAGGATAATGGACATGGATGTAGTGAAAAATAATGTGTGGGATTGGGAGACATATGAAGCAGTTCCAAATTTATTGAAGTATCCCGGCACAGGAGAAATGTTCCTGTTTCAAAATGCCTTCTGTTGGGTCAGAACACCTGTTTCAAAAACAAGCACTGTAACTCTATGAATCAAATGGGGGCCAATTCCAGAGGTATTGCATATCTGTGCAAGAAGAAGGAAGGTTAAAGACAAAGGTGATAGTTGCTACTTTGCCAATTCGCTAACAGGGCACTATTAATGGACTTGAAGGCAGATGCACAAAGGGACTTTTATAAGCATATAGATGGGCTACGTAACTTAACTTCATATTCCACAATGAGCAGCATGGATGGTTTCAATTACTAAAGTAGAAAAATCAGTGCAAGGAGAGGAAAGTCGTACCTTGATAGATATGCCAGCAGGCCCTGCTGGCCCACGAAGTCCGGTTAGCCCAGGATCCCCTACAGGACCCCGAAGGCCTGGCATTCCTGGGCTTCCCTTCAGACAGAAAGCAAAAAGACACTTAGCAAGAACTGGCTTCCCATTTGTTACTCAGTCAATGGAGCAGATATAAAGCTAGGCCTGCAATTCAATACACACATCTACAGAAGTGAAACATGAAGGAAAAACAGTGAGGTTTATGACAAAGTAAATATCCATAGGATTGCTGTACATGTTTCAAAGTGAGACCAGAAGTGGTTAAATAGCCATAGGATGCTGTAAATAACTATTTCTGTGTGGCAAGCAACACATACATGAGGCCCTCATGAAGGATAGGCTATTTACTCCTCCTCCCTCCATTTCCTTGGGAATCCTGCTTTCAGTTTCTTTCTCTTCTTTCTCCCTCCTATTTGCCTGTAAAGTGTTACTTACTGGATTGCCAGGCTCTCCTTTTAGGCCAGGAAGGCCTCTTCCTCCATTCAGTGGATCTCCCTAACCAAGACAAAAGTTTAATATTATCTTATCGTAGTACAGTTTAGGAATTAAACAACAACCTATCTCAGCTTCTCTGGATGGAAGCATAGTCTGTTATTCTATAGCACATCTTATATTATACAACATAAATAGGATGTCAAGAGGAGCATGGAAATACAGTATCTTTATAAGCATAAACTGAAGAGATCACAAAGTGTGAGTCACACTTGATATTTGCCAGGACTTTTCCTGAGGCTGAGTGTCAAGAAAAGAATTGCAATGACAAAGAAAGAAAAATTAGATGGGACGGTGCAGGAACTCTATCAGCCTGCTACTGTTAATCAGTTTACAATAAAACTGAGATTTTTTTTTCCATATAAGATCTTGGATTGGAGCTAAGCGTAGATAGATGCTCTCTGGGTTTTAGACAACTTCCAAATGAGGGATCAGAATCCCACAGTTTTGTTTCGATTAAATGTGATTATTTATATGAAAATCAATATCAGTAAAATATCAGGTTGCAAACACAGATGTGTTGATAAAAGCAAAACTTTCTATTTGCACTATGATGGAGCCATCCTGATGGCAGATTTCAGCTGAGAGTGTGAAGTATTCTCAGCTTTTCTTTTTCTGCTCACCCACATTTATTCCCATTTAAATGTCATCATTGCCAGATGATTATCTCCATTCTGAACTTACAATGCCAGAACAACTGTTACTTTCAGACAGATAGTACAAAGATGCTTTCTTTTTATCATTAGGATTCCCTATCAGCAACTCAGATGCTGTAGTATTGCTTAGGAGGAGTGACCAGAGAAACTAGGGCATATATTACAATGTTACATATCCTACCACAACAAATTATATGGGTTTTTTTTCAGTCAAACTCTCAAAGATCCACTTACCGGTTCACCTTTCTCTCCTCTTGGCCCAATCAGTCCACGCTCCCCCTGAAAGGCAAAAGGAGTAAATGGCTCTTTGGTTGGAAACAAGGAGCTTAATAGCAAATATTATCTTTACTTACTTGGTTTCCTCTGACACCAGGAAGGCCAGGGCTGCCCTATGAAAAAAAGTGGGGAGAGAGGGGAGGAAAAGTGAATAGGACTTGTTTTCCTATGGTGAGAATAAGAAGAGAGAGGTAAAGAATAAGATAAAGCATTACATTGAAAATAAATCCTAGATCTAAATAAAGAAGGCTAGCATTAGATATGGTTAGAACATGAACTTAGTACTGGGTACATGAAGTATCTCAGTTATAAGAAATATCTTAATTGTGTCTTGGGGAATCATACACATGGGTATGATTCCCCAGTATTTACATGGGAGACCAATATAATATACAGATGTTGGGCAGAAACAATCACAAAACCAGAGGCTCCTTTCCTTTGGGTTCAGCACCAGTATATTTTTTTGTCCCAAGCAGAGATCCATATCCCTTTTTTTTCCTTTTTGACACTTGGTTCATCAGACTGAGACTGTGCATGGGGCTTGGATTTTTGCAGTTGCAAGACCTTTAAAATAGTACAGAGTTGTACTGTGGGAGATGTCACAATACTATGTGAAACAAAACTGCTTGTTTCGCTGTGACCAAGAAAAAATTTGTTCAGTAAAAAAGTATGTATTTCAAAGGTTCCAACTTATGGTGGCAGACACTATCTCAATTACAGCAAAGCATTAGAGCCATATAGGAATGTGTTTGCATGCAACTACTGTGTCTCCTGGAAAATAAGACCCAATCTTATATTTTTTTGCCACCAAAAAAGGCACCAGATATTATTTTCGGGGGATGTCCAATTACTGCCAGCCCCACCCAGCAGGAGCCCGCTGCCAGCCCACTTGCTGATGCTCACATGCAGCACCCGGCCCCAGCTTCCATTTTGCCATCAGCTGATAAAGAGCTCTGGATTGATCTGGAGCTTTGTTATCAGTTGCAGAGGGCTATCCAGAAGGGCCTCAGATGATGAAATGGAGGCCAGGGGCGATGCGCACATCAATCTGGAGCCCATTTCTTGGCTGCAGAGTCCTTTCTGGAAGGCCTCTGAAGGTGAAATGGAAGCCAGAGGTGACATGAGCGGTGGCAGAAAAAGTGGGCCTACAAGGCAATGCAGATGTCAGGGTGTGCAAGGCCTGGTAAGTAGGGTAGCTCTACCCTCCTTCATTCCCACCCTAGCTTAATTTTTACCTGTGCACCTTGTCCCACCCCATGCACCCCAGAGTGGGCAGGATATTAACTAGGGCTTATTTTGGGTGAAGGGCTTATTATTGGGCAGACATGTAAAAATCAAGCTAGGACTCACTTTTGTGGTAGGTCGTTTTCAGGGAAACATGCTATACATGGCAAAATGTTAAAAAGGTTAATTACCGGCTGACCAGGAGAACCTGGGCTGCCAGGACGACCAGGATTCCCTGGTGCTCCATCTGCTCCTGAAAATCCCTAGAAGAAAATAGAAATATTAAGGACGTATCTTTGCAGAAAATATTTACATTTAAGAATCAAAAGCATACGTAGCTATGAAAACACAGCTAGGATTTCAGCTTTCTCTAAATTCCAAGTGTCTTCACCCTGTGATCTGAAGATAAGAGTTGAAAAATCCAAAATGGGCCATGTAGGAGAAGGCTGCAAAGGTATCTAATGAAAATTATGATGCCAAAATGTCAGGTACATCAATGTAGTTGAGCATACAACACAAATTATTTGTGCCATTTTGCATCAGTATGCAAAATATTACAAATATGAAATTTACATTATTTGCCTAATGCATCCTCATGGAAGGCTGGAAAATTAGGTTCACAATTTGGAACTTGACTAATATCAATTATCAAATAATGGTTTGCAGGTCTACACAAATCTTTATAGAGTTATAACTTTCCTCCAACCTACTGTAAGGCTAGAATACATATTTATGTACAGCATATGCTTACCAAATTTGATTTAATGTCATCGTCATAATGTCCTCACATGGCAAATGGGTTTTATTTCCCATAAAGCTACTTCTGTTTCAGTGCTATATGCTATAACTTCATACACTGGGCATAGACTCACAATTGAAGGCTTTCTTATGTAAAAGCAATCTTACAAACAGAAAGTTAATACATCCAAAAAATATGTTGCAGCTTGGTCTTCTCATTTTCCTCTAAAAGTTTACTTAAGTTAATGTAAATTTAGTCATGTAAGCTTTCAACTGTAATCGGAAGTATTAAAGACACAGACATGAAACTTTAGGGTACAGTAGATTCCAAACTGTTTTGTTTATGGATCATCTTCATTAATCCAGAATTTCTTGTTTCAGAGAAATATAGAGGGATGTTAGAAGATTTGCAGCAAGCATAACCTGTCATTCCAATAATGGTTTAGTTTTCAGGATCCAAAAACAAATGACAAAGATTTTACAGCACACAGAACTGCATCAGGCTCCAGCTTTACAACAAATCTGTAAAATAAACCTGATTGCAACTGGAGTTACTCTAAGAAAATTAATATAAGGCTGCAATCAAAAATGCCACTTGTCACATAATGGAAGACCTGCTACTCACCAAGCCACCAATGAGATCCAAACCACATTGTCCCCCAAGCAGAAGCAGATGAACAGCAAAGAGACAGAGAATTTCAAGAGATAGTTCCAGATGACTCAAACCAGAGAACTAAACCACACATTTTAAGAGAAGGCAGAAAGCTTCAAAAATGGTTTATCAGTAGAGGCACTCTTTAGCCTGAAAGAAGCATATAATGGAATTCACTGATCATTGATGCAAAATTTGATAAAGACCTGATAGAGAAGAGGAAATAGGAAAGTTTCTCCTTTTAAAGAGGAAAGCCTGTAACATTCAGCTCTTGGTTTTCTCTTTCATTCAGGCTTCTGTACATTCATGGTGTGAGAACTTACCCTCTCTCCTTTTTCACCCCGCCTCTCAATAGTGTCACCTGGGGGACCCCGAGGTCCTATTGGACCTGGAGGACCTGGGATCCCATTGCGTCCCTGAGGGAAAAAAAGAATCATTTTGTTGTATAATTGGGTACATTCTGTTTCTTCCAGATGGATTACTATGCTTAGTTCCCAATATCCTTCATGGATATACCCTTTTATAAAATGAAGGAACAGCAGCAGTACGAATCTCAAGGGGAGAAGGGATCAAAATTTAATTAATTTTAAGGAGCAATGTTTCAGTTTCCTTGTAATCAGGTAAGTGAGACAATATTCTTACATCAAAATCCCTCTTCTATGTGTTCTGCAGTTTCTTGGCATTGAAATGACTATCATTTTAAATATCATAATTAATTATTGGTTGCTAAATTAAATTATTTTTTCATATCTCTCATAACAGGTCTCTAGGATTTAGGAAGTTAATCCTGTGTTGTGGGGAGGTTATATACAATATTACCCATAGAATTCTTTGATTTTTCTGATTGATACTCTAAATGGCCATATTATATACGAAGACTGATAAAGAATTAATTACTTTAATTAATTAATTAATTTGTTCAGAAGAAATAAAGCTTGGAATGTTCACATATATGATAACTAATATCAAACTTAAAAAGACTTATATCTTTTAAGGTAGGGGTGTCAAACTCAATTTCATTGAGGGCCACATCAGGGTTGTGTTTGACCTCAGGAGGCTGGGGTGGGCATGGCCAGTTTGACAACACTCATGTCGGGGGGCACCTGAGGTGGCCTGAGTACTCTGCCTGTGAAAATTTCTCCCGAGCTGTGTTTTCAGCTGTGACAGCATCTTGCAACCCTCTGCCAGAGAAAACAGAGCTCAGGAGACCGCACGCTGCCCTCCCGAGTTCTGTTTTCACTGGCAGAGGCATCGCAGACTGGTCCTTCACTGTTTCCAGGTGGCCCCACAGACCACATCTAAGCACTCCATGGGCCTTGAGTTTGACATCTCTGATTTAAGACTTCTGGTGATTTGAATGGAGAAGAAACTCTTTGAAATTCTGAGAGAGATTCTGCCAATGATTTTAATCATGTTTGTCCCTCCCCAAAAAGGGGGGGTGGAGTTGAATGAAACTAAGAGAGCTCAAGAAATAGGAGTAAATCTCCGCCACATCAGAGACTTGTTCTCAAGAAGGCCAAACATTACCGGATTTCCAGAAGGGCCAGGATTTCCCACTTGTCCTCTCTGTCCCTGCAAAATTATTGATAGATAAATGGTCAATTCCCAAGGAATGATGTATACTTTTCCCTTAAAAGAATCCAAAATACCTCCTTCTACAATAAATCTCAGATACTCACAGGCTCACCTGGCTCACCCTTCTCACCCTGTAGGAAAAAAGACAATAATAGGCTTGATTATATGATTTTTCAGATACCTCAAATATATTTAATTAATTGTTTTAAATTAGGAATATGTGGGAAGTCTGTATCCCTCTTCCCCAGCTACTAAAGAGGTGATCATGCTACCAAAAGAACATGGTGCTAAACCATTTGGAAAAGAAATCTTCTCTGATGTCCTTCTTTTTTCCTCTTATTTAAATTGGGCAGTTTAAGTTTCCTTGCTTGAGTGATTGTTTTCCTTTACATCTTTCTAAGAAACTCTTACAATTAGATTCTGCCCCATCCACTACACTAATCAATAAAGAAAAATACATTAACATCTCACCCTCCCCTTCAGAACCTTAAAGAATCAGATGATGTCAACATCCAAGTTGCAAGACACTTTTGAGGCAATAGGACACCAAAAGGAAAGATGCAACAGAGTATTGCATTTCATGGAAAACCACTATGGATTTTAATGAAGACAAAAACCACTTTATTCTCTGCTTCACTTTTTAAGTTTATGGGCTTTGAATAATCTTCTAATAATACCATGGGGAGGAATTGTGAGTAACTGTTAAAAGTTTTTTCTCTCCCCAGGTATGTTTATATATTTGAAGAAAAGTTTTGTGCTTGTATTTTATATTGGGAATTTGAGACAGATTGGCGATTTTATTGGTGCTGTGGTCCTAGAAGCTAATTCAAAGTGCTGGTATTAATTTCTAAAGCCTATACAGTTCAGGGCTGCAATATCTGGTGGAATATTTTTTCCTATTTCTGCCTATAACCTGAGATCATTTTTGGAGGCCTTGTTTCAGGTGTGTTCTCAGGAAGAGGTGTGGCAAATGGCATGTGTCACTTTTGAATGGATATTCTCTTTTACGGCCACTTTTATTATATTATAGGTTTAATGTCATACTTTAATTGCTATATTTAATATTTTAATTATTCAGAATGTTATTTGGTCATTTTAATCTATTACAAGCTGCCCCGGAAAATCCTGGCAGTTTACACATTTTTTGAAATAATATTAACCATAGAATACTCTTTTTTAAAAAAATATTTTAAAAATATTCTTTTAATACCATAATACTGCATAAATAAAACAAATTTGGGGCAACATGCCATAACAGGAATTTGTCCCATCTTCACAAATGACCCTGACTTTTTTTCCTTAGTTTTCAATCTTTATCTTTCCTTTGCAACCTGAGAGAACAAATATTGTTTATGAGTAGAAATCTTGTGCAGCGTAATTGTCAGTGACTTACCTTAGGGCACTGCACAGCACAGACCTCTGGTCTAGGCTGAAAAAAATCCCAAATAATAAAAAGGTGAGTGTCAAGATAACAACAATGCAAACATTTACATGTTAGAGGCTTGGCTTTAGAATCGGGTCATGCGCTAAGTAATATTGTACTTTGGAGTTCATGGAAATATAGGAAAAATTATTTTTTTTTGTGGGGGATACCACATAATCTCTTACTGAATCCTTTAAGGGCTCCAGCACAAAGCAGACACATCTACCAAATTCATTTCCTTTCTCTCACACATGGATCAGGAAGATTAGGGAGAAAAGAGATTAAAATGTTTATCTGCACAGCTTCCTTTAACAAAGTTCCTATTACCATAGATGGCAAGAAAACTTTATATCAAGGAAGGGTAAGGCAGACAGGGAGGGGAGAAGAGATTATAATCCTGTCTCCGTACACCACTACCCTGACTATTATGGTTGCTTTTGAAAGGAAGACTAGCTCTGGCTAATCTGCAGATGACCGATCAGATGAGTGGATTGGAATGGTCAGTAAACCTTGATAAGGGGCCTTGATAAGGTGCACTGTTTAGTGCAATTGTGAAGAGGTGAAGAAAAAGTTGCTTCATCAGAAACTACAGGGAGCTGGACAGGTAAAGTACTTTTTACACTTCGGCAGGACATGATACACACAGTATCTGGATCAAAGGCAAAGGTTATTATATAAAGCAGGAATTCCACCTGTTGCATATCTATCTAGTTTCATCCTGTAGAAGAAATTCTGGACATAATGCAAATCATAGAAAGCCATTGTGCTTTTCTCCTTCAACGTTTCTTCTATAGCATGATTGCTACCTGAATGCCAGAGGCCAGTGATTTTCCATACCGATTGTCTCATTTACCTCCACCACCACTGGATTTATTGCTAGTAAAACTGCAGGCAATGCCTCCTCGGCTGCATGAGCAGTGCCTTACCCCATCTATGATGGATGCTCTGCAGAGGGCACCAGCAAGCCCCATTTCCACCTCTGACAGACTGTTTGAGTCTCGCACAAAGAAAACATTACGTGATTCTTCACTGGTCACAAGGCGACGCAGTTGTTCACGGTCGGCTCCTTCCATTCCCACTGCTAGAATCTGGATTCCTGCAAAGTCCAACAGAAGGGAAATGTAGAAGAGATCCTCCATGTTAATTATTCATTGGAGACTGTGTAGTCCAGGTGATGAAACTAAGGACACAAGTAACTCAACTGATTTTCTAAAGGTAAATTTCAGCCAGGGCTATCCAAAATGTATCAAAGCAACATAACTGAGGGGGGAAATTCTATTTCTTCAGCCCAGTCCAATGACAGACTGCTCAGTTAGAACCAAAAGTTGCTTTTTCAAGAGGCAACTGGACTTTCTGGTTTTTCTTTGAAGATGTTTAGCTTCTCATCCAAGAAGCTTCTTCAGCTCTGACTGAATGGTGTGGAGTGGAAGGATTTATACTCCTCCTTGTGGAACACAAACTCCAGGAACTGAAATCACTTCTACCAACAGAAGCATTGGAACAGGAAACAGAATTTATAAAGAAAGCACAACTAACACAACACAACAAGAGCACATCTTCAAAGAAAGTCCAAAAAGTCCAGTTGCCTCTTGAAAAAGCACCTTCAGGACAACCATGACCTGGATGATTGAGAATCTTCATAGACATCACCCAAGCTTGTTCGTGTAGTTGCCAGGAGTCAAAACTAACTCTGAAATCAAAGAAATCTAGTGACAGAGATATGTCTTCGGGTACACTGGTACCTGAGGGTTGTTGCGTTCTCTCTCTGTATACATTTGACTTTATTAGCTCAGGAATTTTTTCATTCTAGCTTTCAGAAACACTCCCTCCATCAAAGAAATTGGTACAGGTGATCCTCGACTTACTGCCATAATTGATCCCTGAGTTATTGTTGTAAGTTATGGCAGCCATTAAGTGGGTTGCCATGTAATCAAGCCCGATTTTATGACCTTATATGGTGATCATTAAGCAAATGCTGCTATTGTTAAGAGAGCCGTAGTGGCGCAGTGGTTAGAATGCTGTACTGCAGTTAATTATGCTGATTGCCGGCTGTCAGCAGTTTGGTAGTTCGATCCTGATCGGTTCAAGATTGACTCAGCCTTTCATCCTTCCGAGGTCGGTAAAATGAGAGCCCAGATTGTTGGGGGTAATATGCTGACACTGTAAACCACTCAGAGAGGGCTGGAAAGCACGGTAAAGCGGTATATAAGTCTAAGTGCTATTGCTATTGCTATCATTAAGCAAATGCCACAGTCAAATGAATTCATTACACCCAAAGGGTATCCCCCCCCCAGAAACTAGGAGTAAATCTAGAAAGTTGCAAAAAGTGTCAAAAATTGTGGTCACGTGATTGTGGGAATGCTGCAAACAGCTGTAAATGCAAGCTGATCACCAAGCACCCAAAATGCGATCAAGTATTTGTGGGGGAGTATGCGCATATATGGCCATTGGGATTTTGAAATTGGATCATAAGTACATTTGGGAGGGGGGGTCTGTTAAAACTTCAAATAGTTGCCAAGCAGCTGGTCATTAAGTGAGGATTACCTGTAGTGTGGTTGCCAAGAGTGCTATTTGAGGCAGAGGTGAAGTTCAGCAGGTTCTAACAGGTTCTGTAGAACTGGTAGTAAATTTTCTAAGCAGTTCATAGAACCGGTTGTTAGAAGGAATCTCCTTTTTTACAGGGTTAATTCTATAAGGAAGGCAGGAAAAAAAAACATTCTGGTGTTGTTTCTAGCCTAATCTTAAATTGTGGGTTTTGTTTTTAATTATTTAAATTGTATTTTAATTGTTATCTAATCAGCCATTATTTAATTATT
>JAEANM010006232.1:0-18782 GCA_017656035.1 Myanophis thanlyinensis | reverse complement strand
AGCATTTCACTGCATATCGTACCCATGTATGATTGTGTATGTGACCAATAAAATTTGGATTTGGATTTGGATTTGAATTAGTAAGGGTCAGAAGAAATTCTAATGCAGTAGACATGCAAACCAGACCACAACACACTTCTGATTGAATAACAGAGGCCAGAGAACTAACAGAATCCAAAATTCACAAAAAAATAACATCTTATTAATTAAAAAAGTAGAGAATGAGAGAATAATGAAATCATTGTACCGTGATAATCAAGAATAAAAACTGACAAGAAACTCCTTGTGGGTGAGGGTTTCATAGTTAATTTAAAGACAGCAGCAGTTAGAATAATGTATGGAATTATGTTGATTGTGTGCGATGGATCTTCAATTTCTTTTGTTTTCTCCAAAAGAGAGAGCCCATAACTATTTTTATTGGTCAGACATTTTATTCTCTGTGCCATCCAATCCTTTTTCTAGCCTGATTATCTTGGATAATATTTTGAAATAACAGTCTCAAAGACTGAAAATACAGCAAAGGTGGGGGCTTCTCCTTGGTTTACCGTGAAGTGCTTCAGATCTGAAAATTAAAATTGAGAAACCGAATAAAACTTGTGTGCAAAGCTGTTTCTCTGCCAGAAGATGGAGCTCAATCGTTTCTTCTACAATTTTCTCCCTTAGGTACAACCATCTTTCTTTGACAATGCATTCTACAGATAACAGCCTTGGTCTAAATACCAGTCAACAGAAACGATTCTTTTTCCATCAAATGAATACAGAAGAGCATTATTTACTCCCCCCACCCCCGTATACATAGTTGTGTGTGTGTGTGTGTGTGTGTGTGTGTGTAGCACTGCATATCCGAAACCATCCAGCATGTGTTTAAAATACGGAGTGTCTTGTTTGTAGCAACCTTTTGATTCAAGGGAGAGACTTAATTCATGGGTGAATTTCCTGTAATATCTATTTTAACCTCATTATACAACTGCTGTACCTTCACAGTATTCGAAGATAGTCCAAAATAGCATATTGTACTTTTGACATTCTTTTGAAAGGCATAGAGAGTCAATTTTCAACCCAATTATATAAGAGTAAGAAAATTCTGAGGGAGTGACCTTCTTGGTTTAAAGACCTTAGAGAAAAAGGGAAACACTTTCACATTATATTTACTTAATTGAGGAGATTCAGGCTATTAGATGAGATATAAAATAAATTAAATCGTTTGGCAGGTGAACACCCTAAAGGTACTATGATGCACTGCATTATATTAATATTCTTCAAGACCACTGCATGAGCTTAGGAGAGTTAAGTCCAAAATGAGCTTTGCAAGCCACCTGCAGCAATTTTCCCCCTTCCAACGCCATCTTTTCCTAGTTAAATCCTAGCTAATTTAGTTCCAATTATTAATGAAATAATTGACTGAGAACCTGTCAGGTTTAAAGAAATCTCATTCCCATGACACAAAAATAAGGAATGCATACATGGCATGTCCAAACTTATAATACCAGTTTTATCCGTTGTATATTGAAAAGCTAAAAACATTTTTTTCATAGTCTTCTATTGGAAAGCATGGAACCCCTCCCCTACTCCTTATATTGGAAAGGGAATATTAATTTATAGCTGCTCATAGCAAGTCTTGAAGAAAATTTAAAAGCTTTAATCAGAAACAAGTTTTGGCAAGCATTCACATTTATTTACTTATACCACTGTACAATGAAGGATTTTGTATAGCTGTTCCAGAACAATGATTGGTAAAATGAAGTGCTGATTGAAATAATGCAGATTTGAAGGTTGGTGTACCTTACTATTCCAGTTTTAGTTAGTGGGATATTTAGTTGAGTTAATTAGGTTGGAGACTGTTGAAATTTGCAGGGATATCAAGAAGAAAACTTTATGATGTCTTTAACTGGAAATCAAAGACACATTTTGATTTGGAAGAAAGAAAAGGCAATTCTTTACAATTCAGTTGCTTTTATGTTCCAGCACCTGTTAAAAAGATGAAGTAGAATTATTCTCAGTTGTCAGGAATTTATCTGTTCTCAAAAGGATATTTTGGAGAACAGGGCAATACTTTTTCCCCACATGCCTATGCTTTCTGTTGGCATTTCTAGTTCTACAGCTTTAATGCCACCTTATTTCCAATCAATGTAATCCCTTGCATATTCGTAGTAACCATTCTAACCATTAGCTTCTAATTATAGAATGGTAATTAGACTGTGATTCAACCATTCTTGTTTACCTGCTTAAACATTTGGATCAACATTATTTCCTTTCTCTTTTGTTATATGATAAAATTTTATCATCAGATAAAATTTTAGAAGAAGCAGTGAGAAGTCAGGAGCATATAGATTTGATACTAGTCCTTTTCACAAGAGACTTGTAATAGTATGAAGGAATGACCTTCAGAGAGGGTGGGGGTGGGGAGAAAGAGATGCTGCCTAGAAAATGATCAGATAAAAGGGAAATAGCCCACAGCTATGTATAATGAGCAGACATCAGAAAGGAACTTCCATAACTTTTCAGGCTGTAATACAAAAGGTGGGAGATTTGAACTATTAGACTTGCTAGCTTTTGTTAATGTAGTCTTACAATAAAGTAGAATTGGCTTGTCTAGTTGTGTGTCCTGCCTGTATTTCCTGATCTACCTGGATAGGTTTTCACAGAGCAGAGTAGTTAACAGAATAACAAAATTGGAAGGGACTTTGGAGGTCTTCTAGTCCAACCCATTGTTCAAGCAGGAAATCCTATACTAGGAGTATCAAACTCAATTTCATTGAGGGATGCATCAGGGTTGTATTTGACCTCAGGGACCAGAGTGGGAGTGGCCAGGGTGGCTAAGGCCAGCTTGACGCCATTCATATCAGTGGCACCAGTGGTGGCCCAAGTACTCTGCCAGCAAAAATGGGCTCCTGAGTTACATTTTTGTCTCCAATGGCCTTCCAATGGCAGTCCTCTGTCACTGAAAAACAGAGTCTGGGGGAGGTGCACAAGCTCCCCCCCCCCGAACTCCATTTTCACTGGCAGAGGGCTGAGGAAGCTGTTGTAGCCAAAAATGGAGCTCAGGAGTCTGTTTTCACTGGCAGAGGCACTGTGGGCCAGTCCTTTGCCATTTTCAGGGCAGCCCCATGGGCCAGATCTAAGCACCCCACAGGCCACATCTGGCCTGCGGGCCTTGAATTTGACACCTGTGCTCTATCAATTTCAGATAAATGTTTGTCCAATCTCTTTTTAAAAACTTCCAGTGTTGGAGCACCCACAATTTCTGAAGGTAAATCTCATCCCACTGACTAATTGTTCTAACTGTCAGGAAATTTCTCCTTAGTTCTAGGTTGTTTCTCTTGATTAGTTTCAATCCATTGCTTTTCTATATGTTTAGTGTTCAAATATACCAGGATTTAACTCGAACTAAGATTTAAATTAGTTTTAAAATTATGTAATTTTTACTGTTGAAATATCTTTGTATACCTCTTCCCATACTATCACATCTTGAAGCACTTTACAGTATAATTATTTAAATCCAATAATTATACACATATATCCACACACATGCATAAAAAAACAAACAAAAACAAAAAGAGAAAGCTCCTCAAAATTAACATAAAATTTGTAATATAAGCTATTTCTTGAATTTCAGGAGCTAGAGAACATGCCAGAATGCAAATCCTGCAATAGGGAAGACACACCTGCAGCTTAACACAATATTTATTTATTGTAGATCTTAGCACAAACAGCACATACAATTATCTTGGTAACAGATAAATTATTTACGGTGAACAGAAATTGTTACATATCAAGTAGTTTAGGAACTTATATGTCAATTTGTATTATTTATTATCTGAATTTATATAGCACTCATGTCACATTACAAGAGGATTAAAGCCAAACAACAATTAATAATGAAATAATAGTATTTGGAGATAAACCTCACTTAAATAATAAACAACAAAAACAACATAACAATAGGCTTATCTAAGCTTCAGATCTCATTCCTGAAGGTAAATCTTCAAGTGCTTCAATGACACTCTAAAGGGATGCAAATGACCAGCTGTCTGCAAGGAATATAAATCCTTCCATCCCCTACTATCCTGTCAGAGCTGAAGAACCTTCTTGGATGAGAAGTGAAACGTCTTCAAAGAAAAAACAAAAAAGTCCAGTTGCCTTCTGAAAAAGCACTTTTGGGACAACCATGACCTGGATGATTGAGAATCTCAACAGACATTTCTTAGCAATCCCTTTTTTTCATCCTGTCAGTGTGATGGCACCATTTAGTTACAAATCACCCATTTCTACTTCTGAAGATCATGGATAGTACTGATGCTCATTGGATTGATTTGAATTGGTTGATTAGATTTTTAAAAGCCATAGAACAGACATTCTTTGGCTAATACAGTCAACGGGGTGCTCAATTTTTCTACTTGCAAACTTCTGTTGTTTATTTGCAACAAAGTAGGTTATGTGTTTCATCATAACAAAGTATCATCTGGGATGGCTTCTGAGAACCTTGAGATAAGAGGGCAAGAAATAAAATTTTAAAAAAGGAGAAAGTTTCCAGGACCTCAGTGAAACACATTTTTGAGTCCTCAAGGGCCAGGGAGCATCAAATTGAAAACCTTGATACATTGCAATCTCTTTAAAGCGCTCATTTCTACCCCCCTCTCAACACACTTATACCGTGACCATCCTGCAAAGCAAGAGAGAGAGAAAATGTAATAAACGACCAAAATCGAGTGTAGTGACATTGCATGGCAAATAAATTGAACCATTTAGTCATAAGACTAGTAACAGAAGGAGAAGGAAATTAAGAAACATAGGCAAGGGAGACAGAGTATCTAGCAGAACGAATGGGTGCGATCATTTCTGAATCTGTCATTTTGAAACAAATAAACAATTGTTATTGGAATGCATGCTCAGACCTACTATGGTTGTTGTTATTTAATATTACCAAACATAAAGAATTATCAGTGAATTCTAAATATTTGAGGCATAAATGTGTATATTTATTTTAGACATCTTCGTTTTTTTTAGTTTTTTTTATTGGTTTTATAGTTTTGGAGTTGTACACCGCCCAGTGTCACTGATTGAAACTGATGGTTATATAAATTAAATAAACAAATAAAACTGTATGTGGTGACATTCCTAAAACTTCCTTCTTTGAAGTTCTCATTGACTAATGACAATACTTCTAAAAGGCTAGTGCAGTTTCACAGCAACTTTAGGGCAACCAGAACTGGCAACCACAACTACAAACATTTGGTAGACCACTGAATTTAGCAAATAGAGTCTAAACATTCAATATTGCTGTTTTCTAATAGCTGTTGTGATTTTTACAGACCAGAACTGAATATCAGTCCTTTGAGTAGGTCAGCTCAAGAAACAGTTATTGGAGGGAATCCAGGAGTGCTATTTTATTGTTGTAGAGTGTATTCATGTAATTTAAAAACCCTGTCTAAAATTTTTATTGTGTAAAAGCTGTTTTGAATGTTTTTCTAAGGTTGTTTACATTGTAGGCCTGAGTAACTGATTCATCTCTCCCACCTCCTTTTCAAGGCTAGAGCTAAATTCTTCACCACTTGTAGACTTAGTACCTTGGACCGAATCAAGGAAATTATATTTTTTAAGAAACTGTTCAGGTTAAAATTGAGGGATATGCCTTCCTAACAAGGTAAATGAAATGTGCTGTATAAAACACAAACTTATCTGAACTGTAGCTGAATAAAGAAATGTCAAACAAAGTATTGTCCTTGATATATTGACCTGCCTAAAATAAAATTAAGCCAGAGATCTATACCTTTTATAGCTGGAAGAGAAGCTCCAATATATCTGTGAAAAAAAATCAATTCTTCGTTTTGCTTTTCATGGAGAATAGGTGCAAACAATGGTTCAGCATTATATCTTTTACAAGCTGAGAATAGCTTGAATCAGATTTGCTCTAGCTTTATATAAAGAGCTTATCTGAGACAAGATTGTATATCAAACCACAAATATGGTTTATGAAATAGATCTGCAAATGTAGTAACCAAGCCACTAGTTAGAATTCTGCCCAATAGAATTACTTCTGCAACAGAAGATTGTTCTTTCTTTTCTTTTCTTTTTTTGACAGTGCAGGGAGGGAAAGAATGCATTTTCTAACATGATACTAGACTTTATGGGTCAAGAAATAACATCAGTGTAGTGGATTGAAAAAGTCGATAGGACACACTCTCTCACACTACTTGCTTCTCAACTTTCCTTGTTGGTTAAGAAGTACTAAAGGATGCTTACTCGCTGTATTTTGTGACATACCTACTCAAATGGACTGGAAGTAGATTTTTGAAAGAACTGAATTTAACAAATAAGGAAAAGAAGAAACGGTTCTTCTTCCTGCTGATCTTTAGAGTACCTTTACATTGAAGAATTACACAGGTATGGGCTTGTAGCAGCCCATAAAATTGCTCATTAAAAAGAGGCAAGTCCAGCTGCATTCCAGATAGAAGAGACACATTTGGAATAATGCAAACTCTGTATGGAAATAATTAAAGGTTGAGTTTATTGCCCCCTCCTTCCCCAATTTTGAACTTTCAAGGCCTAGAAATGAAAATTGGAGCAGAAAGGGATTAAGCCATCTGTTCCTTCGCAGTTATATTTGCAGCACTCCCGTTTCCCAAACCAGCTAGTATTTTTTTTCTAATATTAATATTACGTAATTGACCCTAAGATAGATAATTGGATCTCTACATTTGATTGTATTTTATAGTTTGATTGTAATTGGAAGCTATGCTTACTCCCCCATTATATAGTTTTTCTTTGAAAAATATGCCCCTTAAGACATCTATATTCTTTTCAGAGATAAAAGGGATTGTTCATAAAATAATATGGACAGATTGCAAAATGTATTTACAGCTGCTGTTTCATTTCTTTCAACTTTCTTTCTCCCTGAAACTTGTCTACAATTTCAATTCATCCTCTGTTCTGCTCGATCCCAGTGTCTTCCCCCTATATCCTTTCTTGGGTGGTGCTAAACTCAGCTAAGGAAGATTGGTATTCTGTGACAAGAAACTGGATCTTCTCACTAGTTCATAGCCAACTTTTTATCCAACTGTGGTATTTCCAGATACAGCATTGGACAATTATCTCATCCTCATGACTGGATCTTCTGAGCAAGAAGAAAAGATGAAAGGACTCCATATCAAATGCTGTGAAAGAAACAGATCACTTGTGTAATGAAACCCTTGTCTGGAAGCATCCACAGAAACACAATCTGAGGAAATGACTATGAGAAATTGAACTGTGTTTATGTCCCTAAACAGTGGTGGGATTCAATTGCTTTTACTACCAGTTCTGTGGGTGTGGCTTGTTGGGCATGGCTGGGGGGGTCATATGACTGGACAGTGGGCAGTTTCTCTAAGCAGGGCAATAAAGATTAGGCTAGAAACAACACCAGAATGTTTTTTTCCTGCCTTCCTTACAGGATTAACCCTGTAAAGTGAAAAAAACCAAAACAAAAGTAGGTTTCTTATAACAACCAGTTCTCCAAATTGCTTAAAAAATTTACTACCAGTTCTAGTGAACCAGCTAGAACCTGCTGAATTTCACCTCTATCCTTAAAACTGTTTTCAGTGTTGGCATGCATGAGAAGGAAGTAGGCTGACAACTGGTTGTGTATGTGTTGGTTGCTGTCCTCTTTGATTTCACTTATGCAATCATCTACTCTGGCCGAGCACTGTCCTCAGATTGGGAACATGGACCTTTTAATCTTCCCAACATGGACATTAATGAAGGGGAAAGCCGGTAGCTTCCATTATTACTGCTTCCTTTTCCCCTGACTCCTTTATTACCATATTTTCTCCTGAGTCTTTCTTTTCTTCTGACTCCTTCATCACCATCTTTCAGATGTCTCTTCTTTTCCCCCTTCCTTTCTTTCTTCCATTATAGACATCCATATGATATCTCCTTTATGCTTAGTTTCTTTGCTCAGATATGTCTCTCTCTATCATCCTGCTTCCAATTATTCATTAGCTTGCCAGCCTATTCCCTAGTTAATTCTAAAAAATTGTCAGAGCTAATATTGTAAATTTAGGGAGATACTGTTTGTGGACAGTGGGAATAAGTCAATATTTGATTAGAACTGGAATTACGTTCGAAGAATCAGATTCAATTCAGATGTATTGTATAATGTGTTTAAGAGTTGTTACTGGAATTATTCCAATCAATTGATTCAATATGTAGATTTGATTCTCTAAATGTATGTTTGTGCATGCACATATGTTGATCAATTTGATATGACCTGATTTGATATGATCTGCTGAATTAATTCAATGATTCATTCTGAAGATTTATTTGAAAAATGTGATTTAATTAAATTCAACTTTAATCTTTGAATATAGGCTTCGTATAGCTCTACTATCCAGGGCATGCATGCATTTATCTCAAAGAGAAACGATCAATTCATGGTTTTTGGTGTGTAGGTGTGCGTGGATACATTTGTGTTCCATAAATCCCAAGCTTCCCCAAGTGTATATTTTGCTTTCAACTGAGATGTGTCCATTGTGACCCCACTCGTTGCCAATCACTACATCACTAAAAGAATATCTGCCTAATATCCATCCATCCATCCATCCTCTTGGTAGGCAATTTCAATTTCTAGCTGGGGAAATGGAAATCCAGAATAAGGCAGAGTTATAGACAAGTAAAAGAAATATCCTGAAATATCCTATATTGATACAAGTATGCAAAAGACTACATGTCTGCCAATCTTAGCCCATAAAAGAATTGAACTTGTGGAAGAAGTTACCGAATTCATTGATTAAATATTTCTAAGTCTAGTCTGTGTCATTTGGGATCTATTTACATGTACTTTAAGTAAAGTTACCCTGAAAGGAACCCTTGATAGATATAGCGTTTGCTATGTCAATTAAGCATTAATTTTGGGGTTGAAATTGGTTTTAAATTTTTAAAATTTAAAATTTTATAATTTTTTATAATTTTTAAATCAACCACTTAATTTTATTCCATAAATCTGTTCTTTAATGGTGATTAATTTATTGTTTTGTTTTTAGATGGCTGTACACTGCCCCGAGTCCCTTCTTGGGAGAGAGGTGGTATATAAATTTAAATAAATAAATAAATAATAAATAAATTGGTTGTATATCTTGTGCTGACCTTTAATCTTTAAGATGGCATTTTGTTCCTCTGTAGCATTAGCACAGATATGTGGAGAAATGTGCCTCTTGGTTTATTTAGTATTAACTTGCTATCTTTACAGTATTTATAGATCCTTTAAATGACCTAGTTGTAATCTTCAATCATTTCAATGTCTTGAGCCCCAATTTAAAAACAAAACAAAACTGGCTAAATAGATACTATTGAAATTGATGAGAAAGATCTTAAATGACTTAAGGAATTGTCACATTAAATGTTGCACGATTTAACTTATACAGACTCCTTTTTATTGGAGGACTTGTACCAGGAGTAACAAATCTTTATGCTGTATATGTTGCTGAAGGCTATATTCCTTTTGGATGTAAGTTCTTAGTGGAGAATGGGATCACAACCCTAATACTAAGAAGGGCAGGCCTTCAGAGTATTTATATCCCAAGCTGCTTAAAGCTTATGTGCTGCTAAAATGATTTAAACATTTGAAGGAATTATTTAAATTGTACTTTTGGTTACCTTTTTAAAATAAAAAAAATTAAAATATCATAGCAGTCATGGCATCATAGACTTGTCCCACATCATGATGTCTCCTACTCATAATAACAATACAGAGAACAACACTTTAAATCTGGCATTTAAACACTTAGGCATATAAGCAACTAAAAAGTGATTTAATGGTAGGACACATTGCTAACAGACAGCTTTAATAGATCCTTGTTGTGGTCAGTTTATTTTGGGGTTAGCGGAAGAATGTTAGCAGTATCAGTCCCACACAGAGGGAGAATATATTTGAGAAGCCTTGTGGATGAATCTGGTTTTCAATTTTGGGAACTGAAGAGACAGAAGTGAGGCTTAGGATGATGCTGGCTGAAAAAAAAAAGAGATCTTTTTCCATGGTTACAATTTATGAGTGGCTTTTATCCCTATAATTAAAGTTACATTTGATTATATAAGAATATTTTGTTTAATGCATGAAGTGGGTGGAAATATTTAGCCTTTATGAATCCATCCTTTTATACTCTTTGATTTTTTTTTAAAGCTACAATATGTCTTTATCAAAGTAAATGTGTTTTTAAATGAATAATAATAAAAAAAACATATTTGGAGTGATATATACATGTAAAACACTTTTTAGATGTAAAAAAATATGCCCTGGTGATTTAAACGTTAAGTATTACTAAAATTGCACTGGTAAATTGCATTTTTTAAAAAGAAGAGTGAGGGAATATATGGGAATGTTTTATGTAGTCATCAGTTCTATTTCAGTGGCAAGGTCACTATGACAAATTAATGAATACAAATGCAGAACAATTATAAAAGAAAAGAGTTTTCATTCTAATGACTTGTATACAAAGTTACTGAACAAATCTCAGTTTGAGTCTACCACTACATATTAAAAGACAGAAAATTTAGATCTACAAAATGGAAGGTAACCTTAAGGAAAAACCTCCAGATTTTTACAAGAACAATTGCTGTCTCATTATATTCTTAAACATGGTGGAATGATCAAATTATCTTTGTGTACTCAAGTTTAATGTGTAAATTGTTAGATGATACCTGTTATCACTAAGACCCATGATCCTAAATGCATAGAGAAGCTATGTTATTGCAAAGGCCTTTGTTGTCAACCAAAGAATGAAATTCTCCATATTTACTTGGGTTTTTTTTTCTTAATGTGTGCCTAAAGAACAAATCTAACATGGTGTCAAAAGTGTTTGTGGTAGGTTGAGTTGGGAGGGATCAGTTGAAGTTTTGGAATTCAGAGACATTGTTTAAAAAAACCTGAGAAAATGGAAGCACAGATTTGACCCATTATGCCTAACTAATGGAGTGATAAAAAGACTGAAACCTTCAAGCCACTTTGCATCTTGCTGAGGAAGAAGCTATGATTAATATTTTCCATTTGGTGATGAATTGGCTCAACAAACACTACCAGCTTCATTTGCTAAGTTGGATAAGAATAATTTTAAGAGAGATATAAATTTGCACAAGGATACAATAAAAAGAAGATGTATTTGCTTAGTTGTCTGATTTAAAATTGTTCCTAGTGGTTAAGGCACTAGGCTAGAAAGAAAGAGACCTTGAATTCAAATCCCATATTAGCCACAAAAGCCAACTGGTGACTTTGGGCCAGTCACTCTCTCTTAGCAATCCATCTCACAGGATTGTTGTTGTGGGAAAAATAGCGGGAGGAAGTGTGTTGGATGTGTTTACTGCCTGGTGTTATTTGTAAAAATAATAAAGGTAGGGTACAAATAAAATAAAATAAAACTAAATAAATGTGTCAATGTGGACAATGGGAAGCCTCTTATTATCGACTGTTTAGAGAGTTAGGCTAGAAAAAGTGCAAGCAAAATTATTTGAAGAAAGTGATTTAACTTTGGAAAAATCTATAGATACTTGCTGAGCAGAAGAAATAATGGCAAATCAACTGAGAGAACTTGGGACCCCATAGACACAGTAGGATATTATAAATGTTAAAAGTAATCCAAATGAATTGACAATTAAATCTCAAAGGGCATAGTAAAAACAACAACAAAGTTAGGCAGTCTTGTGGCAAGTGTGGTATTTATCAAGGTATCCAAGCTTGTCCAACATAAAGAAAGTTTATAGAATACATGGCAAACTTAATTATCATGGAAAGTGTGTAGTACTAAGGATAAATACAATTGACAAAATCTGTACCTTGATAGAGGAAGAGAAAGAAAAAGCATAACAGAAAGATTGACATATTCGTTGGTTGATTGTTTATGTACCATCAAGTTGCTGGTGTATTTTAACAATCCGCATAAATGTTCTCCAGGGCATGCTGTTTCCAATCTATTCCTTCAGATATTCCAGTGATGTCCCCATTGCCACTATAACTGGGTCTATTTGCTTTACTGATGATCCTTGCTCCTTAACCTCTTTATTTTCTTGGTTATCTATGATATTCTCAGGGAACATCCACATTAAAATGCACTGTTTCTATTCTACTTTTCCAAAGTTCAATGTGCTTTGAAATATAGCTGTGGTGCTCCAGAACAGACAGTGAAACATATTGTGGAACAGGGACCTCTGAGACTTTCTGTATGCAACTGCATTATGTATTGAGTATATAAATAGTCTACCTTTGAATTTGTAAACAAACAATGCCATATTTGCTCATTAAGAATGCAATTGTGATTTGTTTTTTTAATATTTTTGCCATAGGCTAAATAAACAAATACATTCTGAAGTTCAATTACTGTTTGCATAGAGTGCTACAGGGAAAACCATTACTTGTACAATTCTGATTTTTAGATATTGACACATTACAGCATTTGAATATATTTTCCAGAGCCTTCACTGTTACTCCACCAATGTTAAAATATGGCGTATTACTTGACTATTCTTTTTGATTACTTCTTTCACTGTTAGTTACTGTTTGTTACTTCTTTCACTCTTACCCCCTCAAAGCTCAACTTTACCTCACTGTGTACATAGAACTGTTTATTATAAATAATTTCAGATTGCTTCTTCCATCTTTTAAAATCTTATTTAAGTCAGTTACTATCTGTCCATGTGTATCTTTTAACATATCAATTTAAGATTGGATCATCCTTCTGAATTCAAAAGACTATTCTTTCTATTTCTATTTTTGATTTCTTTACAGATGCTATTGCAATCCTGTTTTTGTCTGGTTCTAACAGGTCTCTGAAATTCTTAACAGTTACTTCGTGAAATTTTTGTCTTGTTTAGTCTTCCCTTCTCTTCTTGCAACATCCACCCTGTGTTTTGACACCCCCTTTGACTTGTTCTGTTTCTTCATTTTTGGCAGTTTTCCCCATAAATTTATGCTTAACAACTTTAACAACATCCCACATTTCATCTGGTTTATTACCAATAAGGTTCAGGGCTTCAAAGGAATTCTTGAAGTTTTCCTTAAAAAGGGTGAACATTTCTTCAAGATTATATTGTGAAAGTGGTTGATTATGTTCCCCCATTTTAGCTTGACTTAGAATTGTACATGAATAATTTGTGATATATTCCATAATCAGCTCAGGCCACATCTTTGCTTTTAAAGCTGAGCTCTCCTGCTTCCTTTTGGCAATAATATAATGAATTTGATTTCTGTATATGTACATTATGAAGAAGTCAAATTTAGGTGTTAAGATTTATTTCTTAGTTTTTTGGGTTATAGAGGTACTCCATTAGTTGATGGGAAATCACCATCCCAACTTTTAATATGTAGGCATTTAAAACTGAAACTTTCCATGGTAGGAATTGTATTACATCCTCCAGGTGATTAGATAATTCACCTAGGCAGCAAACATCAAGATCTTTTTTTTTATTGTGCATGCTGGTGATAATGCAATTTACTGTAGGATCTTTGTGATAGAAAAATAATTATATCTTTTGGAAAAGAGCCAGACTCTTGAAAACACAATTAATAGCTATTCTCTGATATTGATACAGAGTAGCAGATTGGGAATTTTATGAAACAAAGGGTAATCTTTTATAACAGAATAGCCAGAAAACCTAAGCTGTTGAAGAAAATAAAATAAATGCCATTTTTGATTGCTCTAATTAATAGTATCTAGTAATATTTGTTTAATTGATTGAATGACATTAATTTCCTAACACTCCTATTCCTCTATATTTTGTATAGTCTTTTTCAAAGAGATTGTAAACCTAAGGAAGAAGATTTGAAGAAGAATGATGGGAGATTTGTAAAAGGAGGCGGGACTGGAAGAAAAAACATGTGTTTATCACATAGAGGCAGAGGCCATTCCCACTGGAAAAAAAAGTCAGCCATTCTTAGGCAATCTCCACGAACTAAGGCTTAAAGGCAGTCAGAGCTTGAGCACACCAGCTGCCAATTTTTTCTAACTTCTTTGACTAATTTTAGCCAGCTTTATTAAGGGCCCAGATCCCACTCAAACACAAGTACAACTCATAACTAAAAAGTTTGGAGAAGGTCTGAGGTAGCTTCTAACCCCTTTGAAGTCCATATACATTTAGACAAATGAAAGATGTCATGATAACCTTGACTTAATTTTTCTAGAAACTTATTCTTTCAGCTGTTCCCGTTAGGGGTCGCCACAGCGAATCATCTGTTTCCACCTAACTCTACCCTCTACTCTCGCCCCAATTAATTTTTCTAGAAACAATGTCATTAAAAAGGGCTGTAATTGCTGTGGTGGTATTTTGGTTAGTGCCAAATAATTTAAATTTTTTTTGTATGCCCTTAACTTATACCAGGGGTGGGCAATTACAGCTCCTTCATGACTCGTGGTTATACAGTATATAATTTAGCTTCTCCAAAGCACCTGAGGCCAGAACAGTAAGCAATGGGTGGAAAACTAATCAAGGAGAGAAACAACTTAGAACTAAGGAGAAATTTCCTGACAGAACAATTAATCAATGGAATGACTTGCCTCCAGAAGTTGTAAATACTACAACACTGGAAGTTTTTAAGCAGAGATTGGGTAACCATTTGTCTGAAATGGTATAGGGTTTCCCGCCTAAGCAGGGGGTTGGACTAGAAAAACCTTTAAGGCCTCTTCCAACTATTCTGTTCTGTTCATAGAGTATTGATACAATATGGACATTAATAGAAATCTCTGCTCAATCCTTTTGAATTTTACTTCAAATAAACATGAGAAAGCTGAGGTATAAAGAAATAAGATTGAAAAAGGAACCATAGCAGAAACTGAGTAGAGCAAAGTGAAAAAATAAGACTACTGATTATAAATCTAAAATATTAAAACAATAAATCCACATAATCTCTATTAAACTTCACAGCTATTTCCTTATTAGGGTATGCTTTAAATGTATAGGCTTTGTCTCAAGCCAAAAGCAAGCCTGAAATACTAATACTTGAAATACTAGTCTAATTTACTGGTTAATTTCTAACATAATTCAGGGATACTTAACAAGAATAGGTAACCAGACAAGAAACAATATTTTGAAAAAAAATACACCAAGAAAGCCAGCCTAATTTCTTTTTCATTCTTCAGTTTCAGCATCTCCATTTTAGAGGACTAAAGAAGAAAAATACTAGCTTAACTCACAAAAGAAGAAACTAATACATCATTCTGAAGGTCTATAAAAAAATTAGAGAAATTGCAGCTACATTAAATAATATTGTGGTTTTTTTTTAAATAAGAACACTTTTTCATAACTAAATTGCTTCAAAGATGTTAATTCTGGGCCATCTGGATATTGTTAAAGAGCTCTTAATTCAGAACAAGAACTGAGATCTTTTAGATAGGAAATGTTAACCCACCCCCTGCTTGTCCTCATACAAAGTTCATTTTTCTGTCTGAGGAGTTTGAGAAAATGAATCCTTCATTAGCTATGTGACAAATGTTGGATCTTTCATGTGTGAAAAATAAAAGGTACACTTAAAGCAAATGAGTTTTTGCTAAGAAGAATAGTGATGACAAAGTAGCTTACCAGATGTTCCTTTAACTGAAGGACCATCTTTTTTCATTATTGCATCACAGCATGAAGGACTCTATTAGGTTGTCCCATAATTTTACATATGACCCTTCCAAATGACACAATTAATTATTTTTATTTCCAATATCACATTATGCAAAGATTGCTGGCATTTATTTACTTTACTGCATCATATTCAGATAACATAGCACGTGATCCCTTAAGGAACATACAGGCCCCGAGTCAGAGAAAGCGATTCATGAGCTGATTGCAGAGTGTGTAGATGGCACTGAGTTATACTACGGCTTATTTGGTTATTTGCTCTGGGAATAGTAGTTTATACCTTAGCGCAGGCTATGAACCCTGTTTTAAAAAAAGCATACTTCGAAGTGACGTATGAATCTGACTCATAAAATCTGTTTGGCTTGGAACCATCACAAAAGTGGGTTTTTAAGCAGCTCTGCATAACACTATTGCTGTGTAGTGTTTTGGATTTGATAGCAAAAGATGTTTAAAAGCATAGAAAATTTGTGAATGTAGCAATGATTAATGTCTCATTGAAGTACAAGTGTTTTTCCTAGTGGCCACTACTTCAATGAGTCACTGCTGGGCAATTAGTGTGTTGCTTTTATACAGTCCGAAAGCAACTTTTAGACAATATTCATATATACTACATATATACTACCGACCTTGGCAAAACACACAGGCACACTGGCACACAGAAGACACACAAACACACCCGCACACAAAGAGAGAGAGAACTAATGTAGTCATCCACAAATCCATCTGAAGTGACCCCGAGTGGCCATTAAAGTAAGCCACAGACATGTGAGGAATGAACTCTTTATTTATATGGGAGGATGGTAGTAGGAAGAAAAAAATGAAATTAAGCCAAGTTTAGCTCCCCCTCCCCCACCACCCTCAGAGGAACATTTTCTTTTTGCTAACAACAATGGCAGCCTGGGAGGGAAAAATCCTATTTCCGGAGTCAATTTAGATAGCATCCAAATCCTTTTCTTTTTTCTTTTTCCCTGACTGTCCCTGCAGAATCTTGATGTTTTCATCAATTATGCATTTTCATTTCATAGTAGTGATCAATACTTCTTCAGAAGACTAATATAATACAATACATTTGTCTCGGCCCAGAAATGTATTGTTAAATAATGCATTTTCAGGCAAGGGAAGGCGTGGGTATTGTTCCTACCCAAGCAGAGAAAGAAACATGCAAAGAGAAATCACTGAACAAGGCAACATTGATTTTCTCCATTCCCGAAACTTAATCTTGCTCAGGGTAGGGAAAGACAACCGAATGACCGCATGCTCTACAAGGAAAAAGGAAAACATTATTGACTTTTCAAAAGCTGACACTGAGAGAATGACGTGAGGAACGAAACCTTCCCATCATATCACTGGTTACTTTTACTTCTGAGAAAAGAAGCGAAAAAGGAAAACGAGAAGCCAAAATCACAAAGTTTTTGAAAAAATAAAAAGGATGGTCCATATTGGTTGCTATGAAGAAAAATGCAATTGGAAAGAGACTAAGGGGGAAAGTTCAAGATGACAGATGATTTTGGAAACCCCTCGCTAGTGAAAGAAATCCGCTAAAATAGTGAGGAGTTTGTGAAGAAAAATCCAGGCATTTGTGAAGTGAGATTATTAGTTCACCTTCATAAAACATTATTAGTCCCCACAAATAATTTCATGTTCTCAAAATACTTTTAAGCAAATGTATGTCTCCCAACTGGATGCAGTTAGATGCCTGCATATACGGAGAGTACAGATAGTCTTCGATTTACAATAGTTCATTTAGTGACCATCCAAAGATACAATAGTACTGGAAAAAATATGAAATATGACCCTTTTTCACACTTATGATCAAGTCACAGGATCATAATTCATAGGCTGGGCAACTGACTCATGCTTATGACAGTTGCAATGTCCTGAGATCACCTTTTGTGACCTTCTGACAAAGAAAATCAATGTGGATGCCAGATGCACTTAAGGACCATGTTATTAACTTAACAACTGCAGTGATTCACTTAGGAATGATGATAAGATATTTTGTAAAATGGGGCAAAATTCACTTAACAACTATCTCACTTAAAAACAAAAAAATTGGGATTCAATTGTGGTCATAAGTCGAGGACTACTTGTAGTTATGTGTGTTTTAAATAGCAAACATCTACAAACAAATGTGGACACCTTTAGAAAGATTGTCCTTCCTCCTCTCAATCTCTCATGTGAGGAAGGAAGGTGAGTCTGGTATATTTTGGGGTGTGAGGAGGAAATATGTTCTTAGCACATTCCTTGCCATCACAATTATTTCTGTGTACTTGTAAATGTTAATGCATCTTCATCTTTGTTGTAGTGCATACTGACTTTTTAAAGGAAACTAAATGATAACACAATTCATTTTTACCTCATTTCAATTGGTGGGTTCAATAGGGCTGGGTATCATGTGCAAATGTGGTACTCTGGCCTTCTCAACAGATCATACTGTATTTTAAAAGTTCTTATCTTGCAGGGTGTGTGATGACTAAAACTGACTAACTGGATTGTTTGAAAATAATAAATATAAGAGACGTTATATATAAAACATGATCACATTTTTTAAGAATAAAGTGTGGTGTATAAATGGATTATTTTAATAGTATATTTCAATTTTCAATTTCAATTTCAAATTTTATTGGTCACATACACAGTCATACATGCTATGATATGCAGTGAAATGCTTATATGGCCGCCCACGACCATGGGTAAGTTAGGGCATATTGGGAGGGGTAGGGTAGGGAGTAGGTTAGGAATAGTTGGGGTAGTTGGGAAGATGGGTATATTGCGTATGTGTAGATACAATCGTGGTTCCTGTTATAGACCTGAGTGTTCTTGTGGTTCCTGGTTTAGTGTTACATATTGTATATCAGGCAAAGCTAAGTGGCAGTTCAGGCACTTATCCATGCAATTTTCTCAGTAACAGAAAATGCTTTGCTTTTATTGGGTTTCTTCCCTCCTTTCCAGTCTAAATAATGGGATTTCTTGATGGTCTCCCAATCAACCCCTGATAGTCCAACCATGTTCAGATTTTCAAAATTAGCTGAAATTGGCTGTGAACTACTACCTAGAACTCCACTTGGGACATGATTCCAAGTTTCTAATACCCACCCAATATTTTACAATCCTAGGGATTGTGTAAAATTTGGAATAAATTTGTTAAAATTTTAATTCCGGATATAATTTTTTTGGGAAAGACAATTGAAAATTGGCCA
>JAEANM010006231.1:0-18783 GCA_017656035.1 Myanophis thanlyinensis | reverse complement strand
TATATATGTATATATGTATATATTTGCCTTCATGCTAGAATAGTATGAAACATATTTTGAAAAATATAATTTAGTATTACTATATTTAAATGCACTTCAGATAAAGTTGCAACAGTCTTTTCCATTTCAAAAATGCATATGAAATTGTTCTTTCTTTGTATATGGATTTGAAGCTGACTAATTATTAAAAGATCTTAGTCTTGCATATGAAGCAAGGAGACAAAGCAGCCCCAAAATTAAATGATTGCTCTCAAGTAGAAAGTTTAACTGAACTGCTGGCACTATTTTTTGTGATGGAATCCTTTTATATTAAATAAAATGAAAACACAGAAGAAAATTATAACAGATAATACATGGATAATTTTATACCCTAGATTAATGCTTTATATATTTCAATGCTTGTGATTTACATAAAAAATTGGAAGGGTGAAATTTTGTCTGTGGAATATACCTCTCAAATCAGTGTATTTGCTCTTAAACTTTACATGAACCTCCTGTGATTCCTCGAGATTTACGCCTATGAAATGTTTATAATATAGTTTCTAAATATCAGCAGACTGAATAAGAAAAGGGCTACAGTTGTTGCTGATGAGTATCTGCACTCTGAAAAACTAGCCAGCTCTTGAGAGAATGAAAATATTTGACATTCTTGCTAAAGAATTTTTTCTGTTCTTCCCCAACTGTTCAGGATAAAGAAAAAAAATATATGGGTCTCTAAAGGAAAAATGTCTCCAGGCTATAATCATTGTGATGCTACACACATTAGAATTAAGCTTTTGGATTTTCTTTTTGGGCAAAATGTTTTCAAATGGCCTGTTAACAGCATCCAGAGATATGAAGGAGAGTAATCTAAAGCAGAAACCTTAGGACTTCTCCTGAGCTATATATAAAAGGGGACTGGGGGTGGGGGTTGTCATTATATTAGGATCTAAAAATTTCCACAAGTTTTTAAACTCACTAGCAGAATCTTCTGCTAGTGAGTTTAAAAACTTGTGGAAACCTGTCAAATTGACGGATCATGTCCCACGCAGGCCACACCCACCCTGGCTCTGCAAAGCCAGAAAACGTCACTGCACGTCACATGACACAATTGAGTTTGACATCCGGGATCTAGATGGTCTTCTTGAACTTAGTCCTATTAATTTAGTTGTGTAAGTGTTTCCTTCTTCCAAGTATTTCAGTCATTAATGTGCTTGTTCTCTAATAAGCATCCTGAGAATGGATAAGCATCAGCTTGAAATTCCAAACTACATTCTCATTTTTTAACTTTTTCTTTTGAAATCCTTAATGCCAAAAATCATTTTCGTTCTTCTATTGTACATTATTAACATTTGCTGGCAATTCTAATTCTCAAATTTTATTTTATGTCACATAATTGTTTCTCTTTATAGCTTCATCTTATATAATTAGATAAGTGTGAAAAAGAAAATTTATGAAAGAGTATTGTGGAATCCTCATTAAATGTTACTAGAAATATTAGAAATATCAATTAAGCCAAACCCTTCAAAAAAGAATGTTTAGTTCCACATAACCATTCCATAATGATAATCCCTGGTCTGCAGAGATTATCCAAGGAGGCATGAATACCTTCCAATCCAGTTTTTGAGTAATCTTATTCCAATCAGGACATTTTAAAAAGCCCAAATATGTTATTCTTTGTCATATTTGCCTCAAGGGCATTTTTGATTCTCCAGCACTTGTTTTCTTAGCAATCTCTTGATTTTCTGAAAGTTGGCAGTACACCCTTGCAGCATTTTTTTTATCTCCTGGCTTCTATGCCAAGAAGTGAAACAAGCCTTTGCAAGCAAATCTTAAATTTTGTGTCTCATTTCAGGAACCTGTATTCTGAAGGGAGGGCCATTCAGTCAAGAAATTCCAAATTTTTCTTATCAGCATTGGCTCATGTTCTGTACAATTAGAGAAACTAATTGGCCTGTGTATATCTTCAATATCTTTAGATGCCTCATTGCAAGTGGATGCAACAATAGCCAACCTCACAGTGCCAGAGCAGGACCATTTCCATTTGGATTGCAACATTTTGTCTCCTACCAGCCAGGATTCCCGTTTTGCTGTGACATGGTTCATCATGAAGACTAAAGACAGAAGTGGACAAACTGGTCACAAGAATGAAGAAGATAGAGAGGCCTTATTAAGAGTAGGCCAGGATTTTGTCTTCGGCCGAGAGGCCAGTCCTTGGGAAGGGAGACTACGTTTTCAAAGACTTTCATCCATGTTCTATCGACTGACTGTGTTGCAGGCAGCTACTTCTGATGCTGGCAATTATTCATGCCATGTGGAAGAGTGGCTACCTGACCCCAAGGGAGTCTGGTACAAACTTACAGAAGAAGATTCTGGTCTTACAACTGTTTATGTGCAAGATACAGGTAAGATGATTAAGGTATTTAATGGACAGGAATGGGGTTTGTAAAACTTCAATGAGAATATAGCTTGAGAATATTTTATTGAGAATACTATATTAAATGAAGTGTTTTCAGAATGTTACTTAATGAAAATGATGATTGCATATCACAGTTATTTCAAAGTTGATTGCAAGTAATGTATGCCATGCGGAATAAGCAAGTAAGAAAAATAACTAAATGATATGTCCTAAAAATATGAGTGGAAGTTACAAGTTATGCTGGATATAATGTAGGAGCAAACCACAAGTTATTCACAACTATGTCACTCCGGGTAATCTAAATGCATTTTAGATTTTTTTCTAAAGCAAATAGAAGAAAATTAGCACTGCAGGAGTACTGCAGAATGATCTCTGGCACAACATGTTTCTAGCAATCTTATACCTGTTGCATATTAATTGGAATAGCTACTTTTCTGCATCAAAATGTCATGCAAATTGAGAATTTCCTAAGTTAGAAGTTTCCCCATTGTGATGCAGAGCTACCCAACCTAAGATTGAGACTGTACAGATGCCAAAAGCATTAATTAAAACCAAACTTTTGTTTTACCACCAAACTTTTGTTTGATATGAGAAAATAACTGCACATACGTATTAACTTCCTTACTAAGGAGTTCAGGGCAGTTTCCATGAAGCCCTTCATTAAATCAATCATGTAAGAAAATGACTGATTTAAAATAAGCTAGTGAATTTCCATTAGTAGCGGTGTAATTGAATCTGGATCTCTCAGGTCCTAGTTCACTATACTATCTTTATTCTCCACAGTTTCTGATATATATTTTTTCTTAAAATTACAAGTATAGTAGTTTCTCAAAAACAGTAGGTTTTTTTTTAAATTATGGCTCTGTGAGCAAAAGGAAGCAAATATCTAAAAATTAATTTCCCCTTGATTGTCACTCCATGTCCTGTACATATGGTAATTTATACTCATTTTTAGTGATTGAGGAATACAATTGCTAGCCTCACTTGGTATATTACTTCTTAATAGCTGTTTACAAGGGGCGATTTGGTCTAGTGGTGAAAGCTTTGGACTAGGTGCAGGAGGATTCCAGTTCTAGTCCTGTCTTTGGCACAGAAGCCAGTTGGATGACTTTGGGCCAACCATTGTCTCTCATACTAGGAAGACAACAATAGGCTTCTTCTAAAGATGTTTCCAAGAAAATTGTGTGGATGTTAAAACTGAACTGGAGTTTGTCCATGTAGTTACCAGAAATCAAGTTTGACTTGGCAAACACAGATGCAGGCACAGACTCAACAGACACTAATGTTTGGTACATACAGAAAAAAGAAATGTATTGTTCAGAAAGTTTATTACTATCCTATTACTCTTTTTTAGGTTCCTCTCTCCAGTCTGTCATCTGCAACAATGACTCCCTGTTCTACTTCGTGTTTTTTTATCCCTTTCCCATTTTTGGCATTCTCATCATCACCATTCTGCTGGTGCGATTCAAAAGCCGAAATTCCAGCAAGAATTCGGAAGGAAAGAACGGGGTCCCTTTGTTATGGATCAAAGAGCCACACCTAAACTATTCCCCCACTTGTCTGGAGCCTCCTGTTCTCAGCATTCATCCAGGAACTATAGATTAAATGGCAGAGCCCTAAGGAGAGGTAAAGCTGCATCTGAAACCCAAAGGAGTCTATTTTGTTGTATTTTTATTCACCATCTGAACTTTTGGATACAAGCTTACCTCTGCTACACTGTTCTGTCACCTTTGGGGCTACAGATACCTGAACACCCCAGAATGCCTGTGAAGAACCAGCCAATTGCTAAGGGGGGTAGACTGTCCATTTGTTTGCTGTATATAATGAATTTTCATACTGTTTTCCTTTTCATCCAGTGTCATCATTTGTCTTCTGGGCTGTAATTCTGTTGCTCAAATATGTATTCTTGTATTATGCAGAGGACAGACTCCAGAATGTATTGATTAAGTTGGGCTCTGGTTGTGCCAAAGTGGGGCACTTTATTTTGAGTAAGCTTGTTTTATCAAATGGGCTTGTTTCAGCAGCTACTTGTCCTTGGAATGGACCAGGAAAAAAATGCATATTGCTTTTGAGAAATGAACCTAGGATCACTCCATACTACATATTAAGCAGCATTGTTTCTGCCATATAGGTCTGGATGTTTCCTATTACTTCAGGACTGAAAATGCATATGGGGAGGGGGAGGAGGGGCTTTGTTTTTAGCTTCAAAAAGAAATTACAGCCCAACAAAGGAAAACTGACTTTTCCATGTACAATTGCCTGTCTAATTCTAATGACCCAAAAGGCCCTGGTTTAAATATCCTCCACTATCACACTTAAGAGATTGCAGCAGATAATAGTTCCTAATCCTGACCAAAGTTTAAGAAGCAGTGCGGAAGTAACTGCCTCCTTCTGTGGCCTGGCACTGTAATAACTGGAATGTTGAAACAGAGAAAGGGCTGACATGCTGTACTTGGCCACCTTCTGTTTCTTACAAATGTTGTGTCCAGCTGCACTGTCTATACAAAGAAGCTTACATCAGGCAAGAAAGGGTATGAATGTTCTTCCTCCCCTCCCATATATGGATATGCTGCTTTGTTATTTCAGCTTTATTTCTTCAGGTAACTAACCTTCATCTTCATTCCACCAGCCTTGCATAAGCCACAGTAAGTGAAAATATGCTGGGCTAAGAACTGTTGTTCTTTCTATGAAAGGCACAGCATTAAGAGACCTTGGTTCAATTCAGGTGGAATTCTTACTTCAAGTCAAGAGCTCTTTCCGTGTGCTGTCCAGGAAAATGCTTGTTATACATGATGGACCAGATCTTTTGTGCCTGATTCTAGCTGCAGACAGGGAAATTTTAAAACTTGTAGAAAAAAAAGTGTGTTTACTGTCTTCCTAAAAGTCTTCCTGGCACAGCTGGTTGCTAATTTTCATAAAACAGGTGAATCTGTATGATTCATAGTGTCAGCTATATATGCCAGCATGTTCTGCTGCCTTGACATGAAGGTGGTGATCAGTGGTAAGAAGATAGCAATACAGCAGGTTTTTCCTTTCTGAAGAGTGAAAACTAATAGTTTGGCTAATTTGTCCTTATTAAAGCAATTTGTGGGAATAACAAACTTGATGAATGGTGCTTTAACACCAAAGCAAAGGTTTTCCTTATGGCAAGAGAAAGACATGCCTGTTATACTAATATTCGAGCAGTCTTTCTCAACCTGGTGAGGTTTGCATAATTCCCAGCCAGCAGGGCCTTTGGTTATGCTGGCTAGAAATAACAGATTTGTAATAAAACACATCTAAAAGACCTTAGGTTGAGGCAGGTGCTCTTAAAGGGGGAAAAAATGATCTAAGCTCTGAGGTTTTGAAGAGTGTCTCCCATCCTTGTAACATTTTAATAAAGCACCCAGAAAGTTCCCAGAACCAAATCTGCCTCTGCAAAACCTTAATCTTATATAATGTGCAATTTGAAAATATATATAGTTTTAGTCTGCCTGCCTATACTGTCTATTCAGAAAAGAGGGGATTACGCGCACACACACACTCAAAAGTTCCTAGCTTCTCTGTACGGTTCTGTTGATGTAAACGTCTTGTGCATATACTGCTGGAGGGCAGGAGCTGTAATTGAGTTAAGGTCTTAAAAAGGAAAGGAGGCAGTGGGACAATCCATGCGCTAAACAACTTTGTTATCTTCGCATTGGAAATGTTTTCAACTGATCTAGTAGCATTAATGCTTCCCTACCAGCAATCCTCCTCTGCACGCCTGCTTATGGAAAGTTATCCCACAGCGACATCTAGTGGCTAGCTCTCCAATCTGTGGACCCTTGGGAAAGTATATGGATGTCACAAAGTCTCTTAAATAGTGGAAGAATCGTCCCACAAGCAGTACCAAGGATCACTTGCAAATGACTTGTCCACTGTGCTGCCAAACTGATTACCAGTTCAGAATGGGCTTTCTTTTGAAAATAAGGACGCCGCCTGCAAAAAGCTTTCACAAAGCTTTTTGGACCACTCTTTCTCTACCCAGAGAAAAAGGAACAAGCTACCTTTGCATGATGTGAAAAAAAATGTGTTTTTTATTATTATTATTAAAGAGAAACTTTGTACCATGTTGCACTAAATGTTTTATACAACACACATGCAAGCTGTAGTAAACTGTGTTAAAATGGTGATTTATTGTCCTGTGTTAATGGTATTGAACTGTTCACAAAACTTTTTATTGATACAATCCAGCTATCAATGTACTGTTTATGTCAACCTCAGCAAGCCACAATGTTCTTGTTCTTACCATGGCTTGGCATCACTGGCATGGGCACACAATATGAACATTGAACAAATGTCTACAGTGACTCATTTGTACAGACGAATGGATTTCACTGGTCTGTTCCCCTTTTGTTCTGAAAGCTAAGGCTATGAAGATATAACTTTGCTGGAGCTTAGCTGTAATGGCAAAGATCTGCTTTTCCTTAAAGCTTCAACAATCCTGAGGAAGGAATGGGAATCTAAGCTAATGTTGCGGTATATTATTGGAGTTATGCAAAATATCTCTATGCATAGCAATTGTTTATCATTTTTCTTCCTTAAGAGATTGTCCTTAAACACGTAGTCTTTTTTTAGTCTCAGAGCCAGTTTGTTCCAGTGGTTAAAGCACCAAGCTAGAAACAATATGACCTTGAACCAGCATTCAGTCCAACTCACCTCACAGAGGGTATGTTTTTGGGAAAATGGGAGGAAGGAGTGTTAGATATGTTCACTGGCTTAAGTTATTTGTAAAATAATAAAGGGACACAAATAATCTATCAGCCATACATCTTCAATCCAACTGAGCCTATTTCAAAGCTATTTGGTTGAATGAACAAAGTTTACAAAATGCTAGGCAAAACTTAATGTTATCATTCCTGAGGCCAAGGTGTAGCTCACTGCTTGCAAAGATGTCAGTCAAAAGTCCAGAATGAATGTATGTATGTATGTATATGTATATCCTGCCTTTATTATTTTTATATACATAGATTATATACAGATAAATAAGTCAAGGCAATATATCCAACACACCACCCTCCTATTTTCCCCACAACAACCTCCACCCTGGAAGGTGAATTGGACTGAAGAGAGTGACTGGCCCATAGTCACCTAGCTGGCTTTCATGGCTAAGACAGACTTGAATTGCTTATATTTATGGCAGCAATTTGAAATGATGGATGACAACAAGTCAGTTGTGGCTAGAGGACTTACAGCTCTCTGATCATCTAAAACTACAATTCAAAAAGTAAAACTAAGAGTAGGGGCAGTGTATATCTGCCTACACACTTCCTACAAAGCCCAAAGCATGTATCAAAAAGTGTTGTTTCAGATATTTCTGCTACATTCCTAAATATAAACAAAACACAAAAGATAAGAGGTCCCACCTAATTTTACAAATAAAATCTTTCCCCCTCTACCTTTCCAGCTAAACATTACATTATGCTCAAATAATTTTATAAGTTTGCAGGTAAGTATTTTGTTTGCTGAATCTTAACAGTTGCTTCATCTCTAGCAGTAGGACATTTAGGTAGTCAAGCTGAGATGATAGAGTTCCTGAGCCACTTTTTCCAGTCTGTCTTTGTATTCAATTTTTTTATAGTTTTTTTCACTAACCCCTAAGAAGCCATACATTGCTCCCCACCAGCATGCAGCAATCGCCCCAGTGGAGTCACTGTCCCCACCATGAAAGAAACTCCGCAGAGCTAACTCAGTCCAGTTCTCAGAGCCCAGGATGGCATCGTATGCAATCATGGGTGCATCATGGCCACTACTACCTCCCCACCCAGAGAAACTCAAGGAAGTGTAGAATTTATCTCTCTCTTTCACACCAAATACTTTAGGGAAGGAAGGAGAAGAGGTCCCATCTGAGATGCCTCTGAGTTCCAGGTACCTCTTCCACTGGCTTTCAAAGTAGTTCCTGTGAAATAGAAATGCAAAGTTGCTATTGATAAGCTAGATTGATGTAAATTAATGAATTTGTATTAACTCTAACCACCCCTCCCGCCCCACTTGATAGCTGGAAGATTATGGAGGAAATTTGAAGTCCAGTGTAACAAGAAAATGTCAGTTAGAAAATGCTGCCTTAGATGTACAAAATATAAAAATTGACCCAATATAATTAGGATTGAGGCAAATAGTGTCTAGAAAGATACACAGATCAGCATTGAAAGTAGCATAACTTGGCTTTGGCTATTATCTATTGGCATTGCCCATTACCTATTATGCAACACATATTGCATCCAGTTTTGGTCTCCACGGTATAAAAAAGATGTTGAGCCTCTAGAAAGTGCAGACAAGAACAAAGATGATTAGGGGACTGGAAGCTAAAACAGAAATGATGGTTGCAGGCATTAAATAGAAAAATTTATTGACTGGAAAGCTGGCAGCAGAATTTTAAGACCTGAGCACCATGCAACCAGGTGAGCTCCCACTCTCGCCCCAGCTCCTGCCAAATTAACAATTTGAAATGTGAATATATAAATAGGTACCATGGAGTGCTGTTGCCTTCCCCAATGCTGGGGTCAGGGATGCAGGTACCCAGGAGGCCAAAATTTGTTTCAATCCAAATGGGAAGGTAAGAGCACTGTGATGTCATGCTGGCCACATGACTGTCTTCAAACAGGACTGACTCAATGGCCTTGAAAGATGAGCACTGTTATGCTAAAGTTGGCAATGATTAGTGGATTATTCTAAATCAGCAGGGACTATTTTAGAACAATCAGTGGAATGGCTTGACTTCAGAAGTTGAGGGTGCTGCAACACTGGAGGTTTTTAAAGAGATAGGACTAGTATTTGTCTGAACTGGTATAGGATTTCCTACTTGACCAGGAGATTAAACTAGAAGACCTCCAAGGTCCCTTCCAACTCTTGTTCTGTTACTCTGTTACCTTCTCTCCTCCATTTTTTTTTTCAAGATTTTTATACTGCTCCCTCTCCTGAAGGACTCTGGGCGGTGCACAGCCAAGTAAAAGCATATAAACAATTAAAACCCAGTTAAAATTAATTAAATTAAGATGGATTAAACTGATTATAAAATTTAAAAACAATTTAAAAATTGTTACATATTTAAGTAATTAAAAAACCAATTTAAAATCCCCAACCAATAGTACTAAGCCATTCTGGAACTGTCTTGTGTTCTCCAGTTGGGAGCTCAAATAAAGAAGGTGTATATTACTCATAGATTATCCTTTTATTCCAAATTATCTGTGTGGGTTGTTTGGATAGAATATATTTAATGCTTGCTCAGAACTATATAGTCACAAAAATATCAGATATGCTTACAACTTTCAACTATCAACATCACAAATATCCATGCTTACCAATGTTTCAAATTTTTATCTACAAAGCAGCCAGACTTCTGGATATAGGCCTTTGCTTTAGGGATCACCTCCATTAGCCCTTTTCCCCACTCCTTTATTGGTTTGTGATTCACAGCATAAGAAGTAAAAAGAGCAGATGAAAGGGATCCAAGATAACCAGTAGGATGATGATGAGTCATTCGTCCACTCTCAATACTGACTGCAATTAATGTTTCCAGATCTTCTGGATGACAAAATCTTAGTCCAATGCACATTGATCTCATGGCAGCTCCACAGCCTCCTCCATTTTCACAAAAACTAGGTATCCAGCTGTCTGGGTCATCTGGATCCAAATTCATAGCATAATGCATGCAAGTATCACCTGTGCAAGATGGAATATTATATCAGAACATGTTCATTAAGCAGGCAGCAAAAGCAATAAAATAAAACATTAGAAATAGAGTTTAGATCAAACTTTTCTAAAAATATAGCTCCAAATAACTTAGGCACAGCAACAGTTTATTCAGGGAAGATTTTTCTGATAATGGTATTGTTTTCTTACATAATGTAAGATAACCCTCTTTGATCGTTGCTAAATATGTTTTCTTATAAGACCCATTATCGTTAATCAACCTAGCCAATGTTGCCTGAAGATAAGAGCTGCACTTTAAATACATTTTAAGAACACAGAATAGAGAAACTTAGTTTACAAAAGAAGCAGTTAGTGATAGTGATATTACTGAACTATCATAGAAAACTGTCTGCAAAAATGAGATCAAAAGTAGCAATCCATTTCAATAGAAACCCACTCTTGTATAAAAGCCTGTTTTACCACTGTGAAACTGAAAATTGTTAATGCTGTTCATAAATCTGAACAGCCTTAACAATAATGGTAAACCAAGTAGGATGAAGAAGTAGATAATGTAATAATTACAAAAAGTATAATTAACATAATAAACCATCTGAGGATGTAATTAGATGCACACTTATATGGAATTAGGTCCCACTGAAAGTTGTGGGACCTAATTCTGACTATACATAAATCAAAAGATGTAAAGTGAGTGTAGAACCGTTTAAATTTATACCAAAGTATGCATGAAGAAAAGAATTCATTTCCCCAATATCTGCAATACTCAGTATAACTTAAATGAAGATTCAGAGAAGTTACACATTCTAACTGCAGGAGAGAGGGAGAAGGAGGGAGGGAGAAAGCGAGAGAGTGGAGGGAATCAACGAAAGGATTATTTGACAACTTCTTTCTTTCTGTATTTTTAATGCACATGTTTTTAGGTTCCACATAATGTAAATAAGAAATCCAGCAAGGAACTAGAGAGAAGTCCAAAGTAACTTTTAGAAAGGGAGGCAATCAATCTCCCAATTGCTAAATATATGCATAGGAGACTTGACTTCTGACAGGCTTTGGTTAGCAATGGTGGAAGCAGAATGTAGTAGTTGAATGGTTAGAGCTTAATGATCTACAGTAGACATCTTCTGTTTTCAAACTCGTAGGACAGTGTGATACCAAGACTTGTTCCCTATCATTGTATAGAACAGAACAGAACAGAGAATGATGTAAGCACAAGTAACAGTGGAATTAATTACTCAGAGGCAGTAGGCTTCACATAACTGAATACGTTCAAACAAAGTCTGGACAGGCATTATCTGGAGGATTTTAATGTAGTTGTTGCATTAAAGAATCAGACTCACTATCTCTATGTGATCACTGTCAGTTCTATAACCTTTTAAGAGCTGAATGGTATATATGATGTATTTTTGTAAAGCAGAATGTGAGTTAATTTAATGACATGTAGTCTTCTATGCTTAAAAAAATCCACAATTTTAGGTTGACAAAATACTTCTTCAGATAAATTATCTTCACTAATGTAATCTGACTCTGAAGAAGAGTTTATACCTAGCTACCAAGAATTTACAAAGCAAGGTTACATTGCAAGCTTTTCTGAAGGTCAGGGCAATAGAAGGAATTTCCCTATGCCTTCTCCAGAAGGGGAAAATCCCTATGATTTGCAGTTTCAGGCTTGTAAAACAATAATAAGGTAGTTTACAGATGTACAAATTTCTCAAGAACCGAAAGCCCACAAGTACTCTACAAGGAGCTGCAAGAAGACCAAACCATGAACATGGACTTTTCTAAAAGTCATTTAAAACTGTCCTTTGTATTTCAGCTTAATTTGGAGGTTTTCAGGGGAATGAAGGCACAGCATACATACTTTACACACAGTTATATTTTTCAGAGTACTTCATATCTGAATACTATACCTGTGGTGCATAACCTGAGGCTAATAGATTTTAAGTGTTCCCAGAATCCCTCCACAAGTAGTCACTGGGTTCTGAATTTTAATGAGACATGAGCAGAACAGAACAGAAATGTTTAAATAACATAGAAACATATCAGATTGTATTCGCTTGGTTTACTTTTCACTTTCCATTTCTTCCAATTTTATTTTTTGTGGTACAACCCTTGCTTTTTAAAGAGGTTTTTTAAACTCTCTTTTATAAGCTGATTAAAGATTTGTTTGGATAAAAGGGATATACAATGGTATCTCTACGTACGAAAGGCTCTACTTACGAAAGTTTCAAGTTCAGCGCGTCTTCAAGAAAATATCGTCTCTACTTACGAAATACGTTTCAAGATACGAAAGGCCATGTACTTGTTCTCGGGCTCCGTCTTGGCCGTGGAGACGGCGCCAGGCATCAGGTACAATGCGTCTCTACTTACGAAATTTTCAAGTTACAAAACGGCTTCCAGAACGAATTAATTTCATAAGTAGAGGTACCACTGTATAAATTTAAATAAATTCATAAATTTAAATATAACTGTTCAGTAAAATTCAAAAAGCAAATGTTAAGTGGTTAAATGAAGCCAAACTGTGGATTCTTGGCTTTGGGTATTGTTCTTTGTGTATGGACTATTGCAGTGCACTCTATATTGGTCTGCCCTGAAGACCATTTTGAAAGTTTCAGTTGGTAGATAATGCGGATACAAAGGTAATAAATAGTGTGTCACCTATAATGTCACTACTGTGTGAGCTGCATTAGTTACTAGCATGTTTCGGGGTATAATTCATGGTCCTCATTGTCACCTTTAAACCCCTACATGGCTTGGGATTGGGTTACCTAAAGGACTATCTTTCTCATGGCTTGGGATTGGGTTACCTAAAGGACTGTCTTTCTCAAAAGTTTCTATCAGTCCAATTTGGTCCAACAGGTTGGGCATGGTGCATATTCCACCAGCCAAGTAATGTCAACTGACAGGAACCAAAGGATGTACCTTCTCAGCCATAGCCCCTGCACCTTGGAATATCCTTCCTTCAGAAATTAAAATGATCCTGTCCCTGTTAGCCTTTCATAAGGCTTTAAAAACCTGATTATGTGCCTGGGCCCTTAGATGTATTAAGGATGCCATTTCTTGGCTTTACTGGCAATTATTAAAATTTTCTCAGCTGTATATTTTTATTTTGTATTATTCCAAGTCACATGGCTGAGATAGATGGCTATAGAAATTAAATAAATAACGGCAGACGAACCATGATTTATTTTTGATTTGTCATGATTTGTCACTTAGCACTCAGCTACACATATTACTGTAGCCTTAAACAAATGGGAACTTTAACCAGCAATATAGTAATCCCCTCATCACAAATCTGTTCCCAATAGTCAGTTTTTAGTTCTGAAAAATCAGTGGGAAACAATCTGATCTTGGGAAGAAATTGTTCCAAAGAAGGAAGAATCACAGCTAAGAAAATCTGTTTCTATAATGGTCAAATGAACACAGAAACTGCCCCCTTTCCAATCACACTGGAAAAGACGGTCCATTAGTTAGTCTAAGCCATATTGGGCTTTTCAAAGGTGAATTACCACACCTGGGGTTGCACCTGGAAGAGAACTGATTAACAGTGCAACTCTCACAATAGAGCAGGGATGTCAAACTTGCAGCCTGTGGCACGGATGCATCATGCACTGGACAGACATGTCCACGTCTGGTTTAGCAAAGGGGAGGAAAAGTTGTGATATGTCATGTGACACCACTGTGACGCCGCAAGTTGACACCCCTGCAATAGAAGCTCTGCATGAGAAAACCCAGACTCCTATTACTATAAAAACCGCTGCATTCTAGATCAGTCAATGTTTTCCAGACTCTTCCAACAAATTTGATGGGAAAGGAAAATGCCACAACATACTTGAAGCAAAATTTGCTTTGTTCTATGGACAGACTGGAAAGACGAACATTCCTTTAGACGTTTGTCCTGATTAAGAGAAGGAGCTATAATGCAGGGAAGAGAAATAGCTAACTATGCTAAGGGGGGGAGATTGAGTAATGAGGTAAATATTTGAATAGAACCTCACCTTAGCATACAATTTTACAATTTTGAGTTCATTTCATTCTTATATCTCTGCTAACCTACTACATGTTGCTACTCTCCCGATTGATTAGTCATTAAGTCCCATCTTTCCCAATCAAAATACCTAGTGACCTGAGAGAGTGGGGATGTTTATTCCAAACCATCTGGAACCACAACCAGAGTGTCATCCCTCTAATAATATTTGACTGGAAAAAAATAAATTCAGTATGAACTGTGGCTACTAAAGCATTCAATACTTTTCAGCAATTGTAGCCAGAAATTGCTCTGCAGGTAACAAAAAGTAGGTTTACATTAAAACAGGAATCTTAAAAAAAAAGCCCAATAAACTGTTGCAAATGGAGCTTTTCCAACACCTGGTAAAGTAATAGCATTTGAGAAATGCTATTCTCCCATGAAACATTTTTAAAATGTACCTGGAGCTCGTCCATCCATGTCATCCATACAATCCCTGTAGTTTGTTGCAAGAAGTTTGTACAAGGGGAATAAGTCTGGTTTTTTGCCAGCAGCAGCTAAGGCTTCAGCAGTAGCCAAGTGCATAATGGTGTCATCGCTGACCTTCCAACCTTTTATGTTAAGATGGTCCACGCCACCCATTTTGGCTACTTCGTTGTGAATTTTCTCGCCACTTTTTTGGAATTCCCATTTTGCATTACAAAAGCCCAGGGCATCTCCAGCTGCACTCAACACCATAGCAGCCACATAGTTCTCCAACAGACCAGAACACATGTTGTGTTTCCAGAATAAGATTAAAAACAGAATCTGAAATAAAAACAAGTTTAAAAGCACACTATGATTTATCTAGACATCTCAATTGCATAAATTTCAACTGTTTTATTGAATACAGTATCTTTTTATATAATTACTTGGACAAACACTTAAAATGATTTAGAAAAAGTGCTTAAGAATTTAAGCAATATATATAATCAAAGCTCCTGTATGATGTTCATTACAGCAGCATGCAGATGTTTTGTTTAGATTTCTGCATGAATTTGAAATTTAAAAAATGAAAAAAATGGCTGTTTTAACAAGTCAATTCATGTAGAAACCCAAAAAGTATATAGGCTGCTTTAATGAATAATATAAACATTTTGCTGTCAGGAGGTGCAAAGCCCAAATAATACTCACTCAGTTACTGAGGGGAGGTGTTATCCATAACCAATGGGGGAAATTATCAATATATGAGAGTTCATGAGTTGGAAAGAGACATAATAACAAAGTCAGCCAATGAAGAGACATGGCAACTAAGTCAGCCAATGAGGGCTGTTTGGAAACCGAAACAATATTTGACTGAAGCATCAAGGAGTCTGGGTGTGGCTAAGGCTTTGATGTTGCTCTGAAACTGAAACTCTTAACTCCTCTCCTGTGTTTGCTTGTGTTTGCTATCACTTTGGAAAACCTGCTTTTGGTGTTGTATACTTACTTCATGTTACTATATTATATAGAGAGAGAAGTTATTGATCCTGATGAGTTCATTTACTTGTGTGTGCTTCTGAATGCAATTGCTGCTGCAAACTCTGACAGAAATTGTGTATAGTTTAATGCATACTGTCTCATGCATGAAACAAAAATAAAAAATAAAAGGTAGCTTTTAAATGAGACCATTTAAAACAAGTAATTTATTTCAATTCTTTCTAGAGCCTGACAGTGGAATTAAGTCATTTCCTTTATGTCACTTTCGTTGTGGAAAAATACCCTGTTCCTTTTTTTCAAACAGTTTATCCAATGAATGAAAAGTTCTAACACTGACGAAATACTGAAATAAGTTTCTGGTTCATTTTATCCCAATGAAAAATGATAGTTGGTCCATTTAACAATCAATTTTCCCAGTGGTGAAATTCAATTTCTTTACTACCAGTTCTGTGGGTGTGACCACAGGATTAAATATCACCAACCACAGAATTAAACTTCACCAATGTTACAATGTAATAAGGGGAGAGGCAGTTTCTGTGACCAAGGCAAGAAAGATTAGGCTAGACACAACTGCCTTATCTTTAATCCTGTAAAGTTAATCTTTACAAGATTAACCCTGCAAAGTGGGAAAAAGTACCCAAAAGATTTCTTCTAATAACCAGTTCTATAGAACTGGTGCGAACTGGCTGAATTTCATCTCTGAATTTTCCCCATTTTTTTTTTGTCTTGCACACATTTAGCAACCTGCCCCCAAATAAACCAAACCAAACCAAACCCAAAAGTTAGAACCAGACATAAAAATCAAATCAAATCAAATTTTATTCATCACATGCAAAGTCATACATGGTACAAAATGCAGTGAAATGTGTATATTACACAAGACAATGTAGTGTATATGTATAGTGTATATGACAAAAGACAATAGTACCCTAATCAATTTTGATGAGTTTTGAATATTGTGTGTGTGGGTGGGTGGGTGGGTGAGTGTGGGTATATGTGTGTGTGTGGGTGGTGTGTTGAGAACATAGACTATCAAATATATGTTCTCAGTCTGTATCTCAAATATACTCTTGTCAGTGCATCTAAATCAATTCCATGATGAAATTCAGGTTGCAAAACAGTACTGTCAAAAACAATTCTGTGCAATACATAGTATTGCAAGATACCCTAGGATTGTGTGTTCAGTGGGAGAAGGAAGATTGATATACAACCCTGTCTCTCTTTAAAAAAAAAAAAAGGCTTGCAGCAGAGACAATGTCAACCCAGCCCTTTTATGAGTTTCTGTCCACACTATGGACAGAAACTTCACACTATGAAGAAAGCCGTGCAGCGGAAGCTACTAAAGGAACTAGTGCTCCGAAAGAAGGAATCCTCCATAAGTGAAGCAGTCAAGTTTCTGTCAAGTTTCTGAAAAGGCGTTGTCACCCGGGAGGGGGGAAAGGGCGGGCGGGAGATCAATTCAATTGTAAAGTTGCTTCCTCGTGTTTCTGTGATAGAAACAATCGGCACCTCGAAGCTCGTCGCATTCAGCCTGCCACCAACTTAAGCAACCAGGCAAGGGCCAGTACCCCGCTCTTCAGGATTAAGCAATAGTTTCGGAGAACAGGTGCACCGAATTCCTCTCAGTCTCATCGAAAGTCCCTACAGTACATGTGGCTTTCGTTAAGCCGTTTTTTTTTTTGTTTTTTTTTTAAGCAAATCGTTCGGGTTCCCGTGGTCGCCACTCCGGGTTTTTTGCTAGCTATACTCCGGATACCTGAGCCCCAATTCCGTCCTACGGTGCCGGCTGCACCGCTGTCCAAAGCGCCCTGTGTGGGCCGAGTCCTGCTTGCGGAGAAGGTGGTTCCTGTCTCCCCCCCCCGTCCCCCCCTTCTTCGCGCAAAAGCTCCTGAAGGGGTAAGTGGGGCGGCTCCGCTCTCAGCGGGTTTCTCAAACCACGGGCTTGGTTTTATTCCCCACCCTTCCGCTCTCTCTCAGTGCAGGTCGTCTTTTGTCACAATCGCTAAGGGACCGAAAGAGGAAGAGGAGGAGGGGCGGGGTATATTCCCCAACTCGCGTTGCTTCTTTTATTTAATCTATCGGTTTAGTACTATCGGTTGGGGATTTTAATTAGTTTTAATGAGTTCTTAAATTGGTTTTTGTCTTAATTTTTGAAATTTTTAGACTGGGTTTTAACTGATTGGTTATAATTAGTTTTTCAAATTTGTTTGTATTTTTGGTGGCTTTTTTTGCTGTGCACCGCCCCGAGTCCTTCGGGAGAGGGTGCGGTATAGAAATTATGTAATTAAATTAAATTAAATTAAATTAATAAAAACCCACATGATCCGATATGCTGAGATACTAATAATCACCCTTGTTTATTAAGGACCAAGGACCATTAAGTAAGACGCTTTCCTGGAGCGGGGGTGGGGGGGGAGTCACTTCTGAATGCGTAAGGCTATATATACACTATTATCCTAGTCGGAAAATTACAGACATTCGGGGAAAATAGTGGAGAGAACAGGATACGTCCGCGATCTTGGTTGCCGCGGGGCCCTACCTTGGGTTATTTTAAATAGCTGACTCAGCCATACTTACAATGACACTCTGCGAATGACAGCGATCGCGGATTTGCGCCTGCAACCCGGAAGAAAACGGGGGCAAGAAGCCGCGGCGGCTAAACTAAAGCCGCGGGTGGCGGTAAACCAAAGCTGCAGCCGGTTCTTGGGGAACTGAGTTGGACTGAGAGCGCCGAACAAGAAATGTCTCCCGATCAAACGAGCGCCGCTTTGCTTCACGGGAAGTTTTGTTTGTGGATGTCGTCTGAGGGGCAGAAAGCGAAACCCAAATTAAAGGTGCAGCCCTTTAGGCGTGTGGATGGGGCGTTCGGGGAATCCTTCCGTTTTCCCCAGCTAAGCAGACGTCTATATTAATAGAATTATATAAAATTGATTGACTGCCCTTATATAAAATTTATCGGCTGTCCATCTTACCATAGAGTAACTCTGGGTGGCTTTCATGTGAGCTAAAACAAAAAGGTTAAAACAAACTTTAAAACCAAAGACACATGGGGAGGGGATGAGCGCAGTGTTTAATGGGGGGGGGAGAGAGAGAGAGAGAGATGGGATCTCTTATTATAGGGTGACCATATTTTGATTTCCAAAAAAGAGGACAATCGGCGCGGCCTCGAGACACAAATTCAGACAGGCTTTGCTCGGCCTTCCTTGCCGGCAAGGAGACAGCTGTCTCCCGCGGGAGGCCCTTTCCCTTCTTTCTCTCCCTTCTTCCATCCTTCCTTCCTTCCTTCTTTCTCTCC
>JAEANM010006230.1:0-18783 GCA_017656035.1 Myanophis thanlyinensis | reverse complement strand
AGAATTTCCCAGCTTTGCTGGCTGGGGAATTCTGTGAGTTGAAGTCCAAACATCTTAAAGTTGCCAAGGTTGAGAAACACTGCCATAAGGTATAAAAAGCTTACAGATATAAAAATATATCTTGAATTTCAATTTCAATTCAGTTCAGACTAGAGCTGGAAGAGACCCTAGCGGTCTTCTAGTCCAACCCCTTGCTTAAGCACAAGGCCCTATACTAAATAAATAAATAAATAAACATCTACATTAAAACATGTAAAACTTAAAACCTAAGATTAAAATCAAGGATATCTGGGGAGGGTGGGGGTGGAATAAGGGGACGGTAGGATCTGTTGTTACTCGATCAACCACTCCACTGAGCTGTTATCCCATTTGGGCCCCAGGCCAACTGGCAGAGGATAGGAGGGTTGGGCTGCTCTTTCCAAATTTTGTTTCTTGGTTTCTCCTAGTCAGAATAACCAAGATCAACTATATATATGTGTGTGTGTGTGTATTTTATTTATTTCTATATTTATTTATTTATATTTGTCTGGGGATACTGATACATTCAGTCCAGAGCAATTGTCCAGTCAAGAGGTCAACTTTGGAAAAAATCAGTGGCCATTTGATGCACTTGAATTATTCATAGTAATAATATCTGACTTTTACATTTTAGTAGTTTAGAACTTTATGCCAAAGTGTTCACATAAATGGATAAAGCCGAAGGAGAGATTGATACATATGCATAGTCTTGTGTTATTAATAAGAAGCCATTTAACAAGAAGTTATTTTTTTTCAAAAGTATGATTTGATACAGGGAGAGAAATTTTAGTTCACCATGATAATTCCTTTTATGAAATAAAATGAGACAAAGTTAAAGGTATGCCATGGATTGGAATTTCCATCTGATCGTGTGTGGAATCAAAATTCATGGTTTAATGCTATTTTATTTTATTTTTAAAAAATGCCAATAAAAGTTAGAATGGCTATCATTCTGCTCAATTGTGGTTTTAACATTTCTAGATTTTTAAGACTTTGAATTGCCCAAACTCAAAACAAAAACATATAATAAAAACCAAGTCATAGCCTGCTTATTGCAAAGTTCATTTCCCTTCAAAAGTCCTTTAATTAAGAAAGCTGTAGAATGCATTTCCTTTGGTGTGCAAAAAGGTGTGTAATTAAACCATCAGTATAATACCTTTCTACATGTAAAACCTGCACTTATGAACTTTAACTGCTGGATAAAAACTCCTATTATATGACCATTAAGTATTATGAATAAAGTGAGTCATTGTAGTACTTGATTAATTTTTATGCACTAAGCTTTGTGTTCAGCAGAATTTTGATTTCCATTGGTATCTGTTCCCGACAAACCTAAGTGGCTTTGTGGATCTTACCCTTTCTTATTTCTTCCCAGTATACCCCTATTCCCTCGATCATAAACCTTCAGTTATAGACCCAAAGCCTAATTCTAACCATGGAACTTAGAATCCCCACTGCATTTTTCTGACTGTACTATTATTTATTTGTTTGCACTTTCATTTATAGCTTTCTGATGACCTTAGCTTATCCAAATAGAAATGCAAGTGGCTTTCATAGCTATACTGAAATAGATTGTTAGCAGGATTACAGAATTTGCGGTACAGCATTAGGTATCAAGGTATTTGTGTGAACTGAAGAGATGGAGCAGGGGTGTCAAACTCAATTTCACTGAGAGCTGCATCAGGGTTGTGTTTGATCTTGGGGGCCAGGATGGGCATGGCTAGCTCAACGTCACTCGTGTCGGTGGCTCCTATGGTGGACTAAGGGCTCTGCCAGTGAAAATGGGCTCCTGAGCTCTGTTTTTTTTTTTTTTTTTTTTTGCTACAATGGCTTCCTGCAACCCTCTGCCAGTGAAAACAGAGCTCAGGAGGGCCAAATCTAAGCACCCAGTGGGCTGGATGTGGCCTTTGGGCTTTGAGTTTGATACCCCTTAGATGGAGCATTTAGAGGCTTCATTGAAAATTGATGCTCAAATATTAGTCTTTTATGCTACAGAGCTATCTCGCCACATTTACCAAGCAAGTACTTTTATTTTCCTTTTTTTTTTTCCAACTCTTGAAACTGTAATGGATTGGGAAATACTATATAGAACATTAATGGAAGACTTAACTTTCCCAGGGCCTTCGTGGTGGGATGTGAAATGGCTTTGCCATGTAAGTGAACCATGAGTTCATTCTGAATTGCAACACAAAATCCAGAAAAGAAGTCACCAACTTTAAGAACGCAAGTATTCTTGTGATTAACAGAAGAACGCCCAATCCATCAAAATGGTGGATTGAGAAACTGGGATCCTACATATGTTCTAGGAAGTACAATCATTATCGAGATACCTGTCCCAATGCAGAAGCCATTTATAATTTCAAATCGAAAGGACTCAAACCATCTTGGTAATTTAAGGATGTGGTCCTTAACTAAGATTCTCAATCATTTATTCAACTCAACCTGGTCTTAATCAGACATGTTAGACTACATTCTTTTTTTGCTTAGCTGGATGGGGATGGTGAAAAATTGAGCCCAACAGAGCTGGACTATGTCAAGAAAATCAATCACCTTAAATTGTATATTTCCTTATTCCCTGGCTCTGTTTCTTGTTCATATTAATAATCCATATGAGTTACACACATGTGCATTTTACTACACTATTGCACAACTAGTTATATCCAACCTTATATCCTTTTCCCCCAATTTTGTCTGTGAAATATCACTCTGGCAACCTATGTTTAAATGAGGAAGCAGGGGGTAAAAGATGCTCTCCCCAGTGCGTCCTACTGTTCAGCTTCTAGATAAATGTTTGGTTCAGAAGTCTTGATGAAATTACCAATCAAGCTTTTCTCCGACATTCTGCCTGCCTTAATCAGGTGGCTGGGGGAGCAATTTCTCATTAGCAGCAGGTGGTTGTTTACACAGTATATAAACTCCCATCCTTGGCAATGCTCGGCAGGAATGTCTGTATTTTTCTTCAACATCTGCTGCTCCTACTCTCACTGTTATGCAGATCTAGGGATGTCCTCCTTTCCCCTCAGAAGAGATGTGTCCCAGTTTGGATGAGCTGAGAGACAAATGTCATGCTTAACGGTAAGCATTTGCAGTAGAAAGTTAGGAGATGGTGGGAAATAGTTTTATCCTGTTTCCCTGCCCATTCCTCCTCTATTTGAGATGATTATTTCTTGAGAAGGTCTTAGCGAATGACAAATGCAAATAAGAAGTAGTGCTAAATGTTGATCCCTCCACATGCTCCTGCAATAACACCCCCCCCCCCATGTATTTTCCCTTACCCAAGGAATTTGGGGATATTCTCCAACTTTGTGATCCTCAACAGCTCCTGCTGTTTGATTAAATAGGTGATCATGTTCTAAGCAGAACGTTGTTCACAACACACTAAAACCTTTAAAAAAGAAGATAGGGAGGAGCTCATACACCAAATGGAAGTTTTTTTCCTTTTTCCTTAGGTTTGATGCTACTGTAATGAGTAAACTCAACACTTTTCTGCTATTCATATTGATATGAATATTTATTTATTTATTTTTATTTACAAAAAAAATTATACCGCCCTCCCCTCCCGAAGGACTCGGGGCGGTGCACAGCCATTTAAAAAATACATAGAAAGTTAAAATATAATTTAAAAATTAAATCAATGGCCCAGATTATGAGAGTTAAAAATTTAAAATTTAAATAATTCAATTAAAAACAAATTTAAAACTCCGTTAAGTGTTAGGGCAGAAATAAATGGGTTTTTAATGCGCGCCGGAAGGCCCACAGGTCTGCAATGGTCCGAATCTCCGGGGGCAATTCGCTCCACAGGAAGGGTGCAGCCACAGAGAAGGCTCGTACCCTCGGGGCTGTCAGATGACATCGTCCCAACAATGGTCCCTGAGGAGGCCTGCCCTGTGGGAACGCACCAGTCAGCTGGAGGCTGACAGTGGCAACAGGTGGTCCCGTAAGTACCCGGGTCATAAGCCATGGAGCGCTTTAAAGGTAAGCACCAACACCTTGAATCGCACCCGAAAGGCCACAGGAAGCCAGTGCAGCTCGCTCAGGAGAGGTGTAATATGGGAGCTCCGAGGAGCTCCCACAATTACCTGCGCGGCCGCATTCTGCACCAACTGCAGCCTCCAGATGCTCTTCAAAGGAAGCCCCATGTAGAGAATATCACATTCTAGGGCAGATATATTGGAATTTAACAGTGAGGTATTTAAGCAATTAAAATAGATCATATTAATTTCAACTTTATCCATGATCAAGCTTATACAGCAGTGGGGGGAAAGATTTAATAAAGATTTTTTTGCACTGAAACTTGCATCATCTTTTACTTTTATCTTTGGTTTATGCTGCAGGAATTCCACTTCTCCATCAGAAATCCAGCTTATCCTTATACCTTATACTGTTTAGATTTCTTCATCCTTCTGAATTCAGAGATGAGGGAGGGGGAAGGGGAGAGGCCAGATCTCCTGTGATTGTGTCAATGAAAAAAAATCCCTTATTTATCTGTCCATGTTTCCAGAGACTTCGTATGGTCAAGGGCTCATTCAATTACACTTTCTTTCTTTCCTATCTGGCTGGATTTCAAAAGATTTCTCCTTACAATGTGTGTGCTCAGACAGTCACCTGGCTAGCCTCCAAATGGCACTGTTCTGTTTTCAATAGACAAAAATATGAATTGGGACCTGTGAAAAAGAAAGTGGAAGCATGTTCTTTTGCTGTCCTTCTGGGTGGTGTTTTTCATCAGTTGCAGGATCTACGCATTCAAGGAGGAACCGCAGAACAGAATGGTTAAAAACAGACATCTTTCAGTACATAAACCTTGCAACACACGACTATAAGGAACATGTTTCTCCACAGACAGGTAATAATACTATTCCTTAAACGATCTGACAAAGTGGAGTATAAGAGCCAAGATTAAGAACTTCTTGTTAAAGTAATAGATAAATGGTCAGCTTGCAGAGCTTTTACAAAGTGAGATCAGAAGTGAAGGATCCTGAATCAGCATTATCTAAAATTTGAAGTTAAACCCCAGGTGGAATTACACTTTATTCCACTACTCCTGGCTGACTATTCGGGGGTGGTGGTCATTTTTGTTTCAAGCCCATTGAGCCTGCACTGTCTGAAGACATTTCTGCAGTCATGTGAACAGCATGATGTCACAGAGCACTGTTACCTTCCCACAGAAGTGATACATATTATCTTATTCCATTAGCTAATGGAAAAGAGATCAAAACACAAATGACCCAGAAGATTACAATGCACGATCAAGGACACCACAACAAAAGAACTTGCAAGGCCATTATACCAACATCAACTAATCGAGAGGCAGCAGTGCAGCCAACCAGCCCAGCACACCATGCCCTCCCACCAATATTTATAGAGAGACAGCATCTCCAGTCACACACTTCTCGCACTTGCACGAAGCAGAAGGCACCAGCCTGAAGATGGCAAGTGGGACCTCGCCGAAACGTTGCAAAGAGATTCTCAAACTTACACGGGAAAAGAGCCGAACAGACCTAGACCTGCTATGTTCAGTTCTTCCTTCCTTGCTTTAAAGTTAGGAATGACTAGTATGTTGAACAAGGCCATTGGGTGGGTTCATGTTTCTGTGGCTCACATTTTCAGTCCCTGCTTAGATTATGATGGCCTTTAATTCTCTGAAGAACTGTCTCACCATTTTGGGAATAGCCCACTCATTTATTTCAGCATAAGGGCCTACTGGCCAGTGGGTTCAGGAAAATTGCTTTCTCTCCTGTGGCCTCTGCCCTTTGAAATATTCTCTTCTTAGAAATGAGATCTTTTCCCCCACACTCCTGGTTTTCTGAAGGGCCTTAATACATGGCTCTGCCACTTGGCCCAGGACTCTGACCAGGTAAGCAGGTAACCAGGTAAAAAAGACTCCTACCTCCAGCCCTGCCATCCTTTTAGTTTTAGCTTTATTACACCATTTTTAATTTTAATTGTTTTCTAGTACTTCTTTCATTTTTTATTACATTGTAAGTCACCCAGAGTCGCTATACCAGTGAGATGGGTGACTTAGAAATTTAAAAAAAATTAAATAAAAATTAAAATGTGCTTTAAAGATGAAGAGCAAGAACGAAACACTAATCACTGGAAGCTACCTTTGTTAACACATCATGATGTTAACACATGAAGCTACCTTGGGTTAACACATGAGAAGAAGCTTCTTCCCACAAGCAGTTCAATCGCTAAACCACTGCACATGAATGGACCTTGCTGCCATAACGGACATTGTACTTTGTCATTGTATTTTGTATTGTATTTTGACATTGTATTATCCCCTATCCCTTATTCCCTCTCCTCTCTATCCAATCTCCATACTTCCTACAGTCTACTCTCTTGCTTTCCTAAATCCTAAGGTTGGGCGATTGCCTAAGTATTTCACTACATATCGTACTGTGTATGACTGTGTATGTGAGAAATAAAATTTGAATTTGAACTTGAACTTAAATACAGCATCTTTATAAAACTATTTCACCCTCTTGCGACAAGGATAGTCACTTTTAATGTTTGAATTTTTTTTTTCCTGTTGGCCTTATATGTAAGTTTTGTCAAAAAGTTATCCCAAGCTTAACCATGCTTGAACATCATCTTTGCAACTTACCCTGCCGAGCTTGTCTGCTCCGCTGCAGTCATGAGATGGTTCAAGTCTTACAATAATTATAAAGCAGCTTCCTCAATACCACTGAAGTGTTAGGAGAAATATTTTATTGATATTCCCCAATGAGCATAAATCTTTTTATAAATCGTTTCATTCCTATTGACCATAAAGCAAATGTAACCATGACTGCTATAAATGTTTATACCTGCTAATGGTTTGATGGACTCATATATCTAGCATTGGTAATGAGGATCATTAGGCAGAAGAGGATCGAAAAGTGTTTTATCACTTAAAAGTGGAATCCTTTCTTACAAAATAAAACTATAGGTTTATCACTGATTTTAAAAGGTCAGGGTTAAAAAGCTTATTAGAGTTGTTTTACTTGCCATGGCTGTTCAGAAGACTTAGCTGAGTCAGCAGTACAGCATTGTTACTAGCTGCATCAGGGACAGCTGAATGTTAGAGTCCTAATGAATTCTTTGAAAATAATTTAAAATAAAATATTGGTTAGTTGAATCTTTCCATAATGGCAATGCCCAAAAGGTCTAATACAGATAGTCCTTGATTTACGACAATTGAGCCCAAAATTTCTGTTGCTAAGTGAGACATTTGTTAAGTGAGCTTTGTCCCATTTTACAACTTTTCTTGCTACAGTTGTTAAGTATACTGCATGAGCCAGAAAGAGGGCTGCCAAAATATCTAAACACTTTGACATCCTGGACATAAACTGTTTTGACTTCTTCCCTCAAGATGACGCTATAGGATAGGGGTGTCAAACTTAATTTCATTGAGGGCCACATCAGGGTTGTGTTTGACCTTGGAGGGGCCAGAGTGGGTGTGGCCAGGTTGAGTATGGCCAGCTTGACATCACTCATATCAGGGGCGCCTGTGGTGGCCCAAGCGCTCGGTCAGAGAAAGCAGGCTCCTGAGCTCTGTTTTTGGTTGTGACAGCATCCTGCAATCCTCTGCCAGTGAAAATGGAAAACATGAAGGTCACAAAAGGTGAGCACATGACCCTTGGGACACGGCAACTGTCATAAATATGAGTCAATTGCCAATTTTGATCATGTGACCATGGGGATGCTGCAACAGTGTGGATAAATGGTCATGTCATTTTTTTCAGTGCTGTTGTAACTTTGATTAGTGACACATTGGTCACAAAGTGAATTTGTTATAAACTGAGGACTACCTGTACAAGAATTCTAGTCCTGCTTAAAAGGGCCATAGACAGCACAGATGAAAAGCCCAGCTGGATTTGAATTAGATGGATCATTGGAAGAAATCCAAATGCTGGTAACAATGAAGGTAGGCCCAATTGTACTAACAAGTCTAACATCTGGGGAAATCCATGTAGATAAAATCCATGGAGAACAAATAGTTTAGTGGAAAAGATATTGGAACTGAAATAGGTAGGTATTAATACAATTAATAATATCAAATACGTGTGATCATAGTTTGGGAGTTACAGTACATAAGCAAAGTCAACTTGCATCAGTCAAAATATATAGAAAAAATACTGCTGCAGGATATAGAGAAATTAAAAGTTGTTCTCAAAGGAATATACATAAGAGTCCCTTGTGACTTCTGTACCAGATGTTCTGTAGAAGCACCCTAAAAATGCCCTCTGTGGGACACTTAAAATAGATTTATGTTTGTAACATCAGCAAAGTATTATACCTATGAAACAACACAGTCTCAAGTTGTGGAATGTTTTTGAGCTAATTAAACTTTAGTCAATGATTAATCTAAACAACTTGAAACTACTTCAATTTGAGAGGTCAAGCTATCTAATAAGCAACATTTTTGGTTCAGAGTGAAGCACTCAATATATCTTAAGCAATCAGAGTGTAAACATGCATTTGCTGGATATATAAAATTTGAGGTAAGGTGATCAGCCTATAAATTTTATAAATAAATGAAATAATAAATGGTTGAGAAAAAAAGTACTATGTGAATATGGATGTAGACCATCTGCATTTTGACTAAAGGGAGGAAAGGTTGGGCTTTCTTGTTTCTATACTGAAAGACAACAACTTGTCTCAAGAAAAGTCCATAATCAGGTTGTCAACTCTGGACCTGACACAGGTATATAGACCAGGTGATGAGATAGAAATGCTGTTTGACCATCTGCTGTTTCAACTTAGTAAAACCTGTTCAGCCCTTACATGTCCAGAAAGATATATCTACATCCCTGTCCCCAATTTTCCTTTGCATCTTCTATCCCCAGATTTCTCTCATTCAAAAGGAAGAGCTTTGGACTCTGCACTGGTTATACCCATTCCTGACCTAGAATGCCATAATTATTGTCACTCATGCCCTTGTGATCTCCCATATGGATTATTGCAATGTGCCATACATGGCAATCACCTTGAAGAGGATTTGGAAGCAGAATACAACTGTATGGGTAGTAAATGGTGTTGGTTAATCAGTACATGTAGTGCCACTACTCTATGGGCTGCACTACTTTTCAGGTGCTTCCAGATAGTTCAAGATGCTGGTTTCCACCTGTAGAGCTCTTCATTGTTTGGGACTGGGTTACTTGTGGTACTTTGGATCTCATCACAAAATATCAGTTGATGGAACTGAGGGAAGTGTGCATTTTCTACGTAGTGCCCCCCTCTAGAACATTCTCCCTCTGGAGATTAGGATGGCCCTGATCCTGCTGGTTTTTCATAAAACCTAAGGACCTGATTTTATGCCCAGGCTCACAGCCCTGAGTTTGAAAGGGTTTTGTCTTTTGGTTGTGAACAACCAGGGATTGTAAGATTCTTCATGGTTGCAGTGTATATTGTTATTGTTGTGTTATCACAGAAATTTGTTTTTCATTTATTTGATGATTGTTTGCTGCCCAGAGTTACATATTGAGATGGGTGGCCATACAAATTGATTGATTGAGTGATTGATTGATCAGTTGATTGATTGATTGAATGAATGAATAAAATTAAGTGGGCTTCTATTAACATTCATTTGAATAAATAGAACTGAACAGGAAGAGACAAAGAGAAGGCCTAATGATAACGTATACCCAGATTCCAGAGAATGCAAGTAACTACTCCCTCTCCTTCAGACAAAAGAAGGAAAGTTGGAAAGAAGACGGGAAGGATAATTGGGGGACAGTGTAATGCACAATTTTTATTTTTATACTCTGCTTGGATAAAATGCCTGAAGAGACATGAAGGTCCATTGCTGATGCAATTCATCATTGTTTCATGCTTTCTCCCCCCTTTTCTCTTTTACTAATGATTCTGTTATTAACCTAATGATTTGTCCTTTCCCAGAAGTGTATATAGTAAAAGTTAGTTTTGGACAGAATGACTCACATCAGTGTTTTCTGTTTTGGGTGAATTTGTGCCAGGATTTCAGCCACAAAGCATTTGCAATTAGGAATAGTTTTACAATGCACACAGGGCATAACTTTGTTTAATATAACTGTATAGGGATGCCAAATTCTAGGTGATCTCTTTCTAACAAGGAGGCTTATTCAAGCAGCAAGAACTAAATGTGAACACTTTTTCATTTTCCCCACTTCCTCTCTCCTGCTCCACTTTCCAAAGCAAACACTTTCATAAAAACAGAATATCAATCATTTATGGTAGAGGTACAAGTTTTGAAGTTTAAATAAAAGATTGACAACAACAATAACAAGATGTTTTGGAACACAAACATACTTTGCAGAATGCTGATTTTGTTTAGAAAAGGTTCCATGAGCAAACAGAATTTTTGTTGTTGTTGTTATTCAGATTTTAGTGTTTTTTACTGTGTGCATCTTTAATGTGTTATTGGTTATACTGTTGAGTGCTGTTGCCATTATTCTGTTGGCTCAAACCACGAGAAAAGCACTTGGACAAAAAAAAAACCAAAAAAGTACAAGCATCATTTCACTGTTGGGGCAGTGAGTTTCCTTACTTGGATAGCAATCTTCCAAAACTGTACCTGAAGAGAAGAGAGGTTGATTTATTCTCCATAATATCTGAGGGCAGGATGAGAAGCAAAGGAAGCTGTCAGAGGGAGATCCAACCTAGAAATAAGGAGGAATTTCCCAACACTGAGAATGAATAATCAATGGAACAGATTTCCTCTTGGAGTTGTGGGTGTTCCATTGTTGGAAGTTTCCAAGACAAGAGTGGACAACCATTTGTCTGGGATAGTATAAGGACTCCTGCAAGAGGTTGGGTTTGATGACCTTCAAGGTCCTTTCCAGCCCTACCATACTATGATTCTATGGTTGAAGACGTTTATCAAAACCATCTGGAAAATCTCACCAGGATTTTGGGAGATGCCAACTCAATCTGAATTCATAAGACATGTGTTCAGTACATAACAAGTTTATTTTATGTTTGTTATTGTTACATACCATCAAGTGTCAACCCTTAGCGGCCATGTAAAAATTTCTCTAGAATGGTTGGTTTCCAACCAGATCGTCTAGACTTCCCTATGTTGCTGTTGTTGCTATTGTAACAGAATCTATCCACAATGTTGCTGCTGCTTATTCTCTTCTGTTTCCTTTTATCATTGCCAGAACTGTAGACTTCTCCAGAAAGTTAGATCTTCACATAATATCTTTGAAGTATAACAATTTGAGTCTGGTCATTTGTATTTTTGAGTAAGAAGTCTAAATTGATTTGTTCTATGATCCATGTAATTGTTTTTTAAGCGCAATCCATGACGTTGAAGTCAAATGTGCCAACCGTCTTTCTGTCCTGCTTCAACACCTAACTTTAGTTTTCAAGGAATGTCACAACCTTTGTTTGTATAATACTAACATTGTAGGTATAGATAAATCCTGGCATCTGAATCTCTTTTCCAAGGCCTTCAACGCTATTCTACAAAGCATAGTCTCTTATGTATATTGGACAGTTTAGTACCTACTCTATTGTCTTCTAATTTGTACATTTAGGAAATATTTAATCCCCCTCCCCAAATAACTATGGGCCTCTGTCTATTTACTATCTGTTACTAATTAATTCTACCATAAGATCTTTAGACCTGTTTTAGGCAAGTTTTTTTTTTTTTTTTTTTTTAGCAAAGTAAAATTTTCCTGTGGGCATTCTCTAAGCTTTCTCCTTTGCACATCTTCTTGAACTTCAGTTCAGAAAATCTGATCTTACATTATTCTCTGGCCTCAGATACAGAGCAATATTTCCATTTATCCATCTAATATTTAATCTCCTGAGTGTATTACCTAGCAATTAAAAACTGATTTACATGAAACGAGGGACTAGGTTGAGAAACAAGGTGGTATTGCAGTCTGAACCTCTGCTTCAAGTATGTAATACTCCAGCTATGTGATACTAAGACTGACCCATGTCTTAAATTCATGATAAAGCTATTTCTTAAAATTAGAACTGCATCTATGTTCTGATGACTTTCTACCAAGAAAACATTTCTAGAATTTTGAGGAAAAATGCAAATGTTGTGATCTTTCTGTCTATATATGTGCAATATTCTTTAGTTATCCCCAAGCTAATTACCAATTGACACATCTCTATCACAATTCATAATTACTTGAATGAATTAACTGTCACAAAAGGTTGCCATGATTGCTATACATGCCGATGGTTATAAAAATAATTAGCTAGATTAATGGGTAATGATTTTTTTCAGCATCAATAAGGAATACTGGTTTGATGAAAACACGGTGCTTAAAGGTAGTTAGTCAATAGTGGAACAGTATTTTGCCAATGCTATATTAGTGCTACGGTGGCAGTATGGTGGTATGTATGTGCTACGGTGGTTCTCCTCCTTCCTCTCCTGCCATTCGCAATTTGTGTTGACAGGGGGGCAGAGATCAGCCTCGAGGCCCCTAATATGTGGGGTGCCTCAGGGGTCAGTGCTCTCGCCCCTGCTGTTCAACATTTATGTAAAGCTGCTGGGTGAGATCATCCGAAGCTTTGGGGTGGATTTCCATCAGTACGCTGACGATACTCAGCTATACATTTACACCCCAGGCCACCCCAACAAAGCCGTCGAAGTGATGGGCCATATGGAGGCCCTGCAGAGCTGGATGGGTCTAAACAGGCTCCAGCTCAACCCGGCCAAAACTGAATGGCTGTGGTTTCCTGTGCCCAGATACAGCCAGCTTGTTCCATCCCTGGCCGTGGGGGGAGAGATTTTGACACGGAGGGGGCTTGCAATCTGGGTGTCCTCCTGGATGTACCGCTGTCGTTGGAAGATCAGATCACAGCCATCTCCAGGAGGATCTTTTATCAGGTCCGTAGGATCTTCCAGTTGCAGCCCTTTCTGGATTGGGGCGTTCTTCGCACAGTCACTTCCGCCCTTGTGACCTCTCGCCTAGATTATGCCAATGCTCTCTACGTGGGCTCCCCTTGAAGAGCATTCAGAGGCTGCAGTTGGTGCAAAATGCGGCCGCGCGGGTGATCTTGGGGGCTCCTCGGAGCTCCCATATTACACTTCTCCTGAGCAAGCTGCACTGGCTCCCTATGGCCTTTCGGGTGCGATTCAAGGTCTTGGTTCTCATCTTTCGAGCCTTCTCTGTGGCTGCGCCCTCCTTATGGAGCGAACTCCCCCCTAGATTCGGACCATTACTGACCTCCGAGCTTTCTGACATGCATTGAAAACCCATCTCTTCCAGCTAGCCGGCCTGGCCTGACACCTCAGGGTTATTTTAATTTGTTAGTTTAATTTTAAATTTTATAGTTAATTTAATTTATTTTAACTTGTCTGTAATTTTTAAATTATCAGCGTATCTAATTATTTTAATTGGCTTTTAGATTTTGTTTATGTGTTTTTTACTTGCTGTACACCACCCCAAGTCCCTAGGGAGATGGGGCAGTATATAAATTAAATAAAACTTAAACTTAAACTTTAAAGCGCTCCATGGCTTGGGACCCAGGTACTTACGGGATCACCTGTTGCCACCATCAGCCTCCAGCCGACCTGTGCGTTCCCACAGGGCAGGCCTCCTTGGGGTTACACTGTCTGGACGGTGTTGTCTGACAGCCCCGAGGGTGCAAGCCTTCTCTGTGGGGGCACCCTCCTTCTGGAACGAATTGCCTCCAGAGATCCGGACCATCATGGACCTACAGACCTTGCGGTGTGCATTAAATTTGTTTTAAACCAGTTTTAAATTTATTTTTAAATTTTAATTTTTAACCGTTTTTTAAATTTGGTTTTTAATTGATTGGCCATTGTATTTATTTGAAATTTTAATTTGGTTTTTAATTGTATATATTTATGTTTTTATTAGGCTGTACACCGCCTCAAGTCCTTTGGGAGGAAGGCGGTATAGAAATTCAGTAAAAGTTAAAGTTAAAGTTAGTATTACATTCCTTAAAGCTTCATTTCAGTGAGAGGATAATCTGGGCTACATTTACATCTAAAAGCTTTCTTGTTACCCATAAATAATTTGCCTTGTCAGTCTACATCCTTCTTTACTAGCTGTAACTTTACGCTGTATGGACTTCAACTTCTAGAATTCCGTCTGCAAATTTCTGTTGACTTATCAAATCTATGGTTACTGAGAAAGAATATCCCTACAATAGCCAACACTTTTATTGAAGCAGAAATTAAAAGCAATTATTTATGTATGTGTAAAGATAATAATAATTGAACCGAACAGAACAGAACAGAACAGAACAGAACAAAATAGAATAGAATTCTTTATTGGCCAAGTGTGATTGGACACACAAGGAATTTGTCTTTGGTGTGATTGCTCTCAGTGTACAATAAAAGAAATGGTACATTTGTCAGGAATCATAACATACAACACTTAATGATAGTCATGGGGTACAAATAAGCCCCATGGAGGCAATAATCAATATAAATCATAAGGATACAAGCAACAAGTTATAGTCATAGTGTGGTGGGTGGGTGGTGGACCGATGAGAACGATAGTGATGCAGACTTAATAAATAGTGTTGAGGGAATTATTTGTTTAGCAGAGTGATGGTGTTCTGGGAAAAAGCTGTTCTTGCGTCTAGTTGTTCTTGTATGCAGTGTCCTATAGTGTCATTTTGAGGGTAGGAGTTAAAACAATTTATGTCCAGGATGTGACTGGTCCTTAAATATTTCCCAGCCCTCTTTTTGACTTGTGCAGTATACAGGTCCTCAATGGAAGACAGGGTGGTAGTACAGTAATTGTTTTTTCTGTAGTTCTGATTATCCTCTGTAGTCTGTGTCTGTCTTGTTGGGTTGCAGAACCAAACCAGACAGTTATAGAGGTACAGATGATCAATGATTTCTCTGTAGAACTGGATCAGCAGCTCCTTGGGCAATTTAAACTTTCTGAGTTGGCGCAGCATTCTTTGTGGTGTTTTTTTGATGACGGTTTTGATATTAGGTGTCCATTTTAGGTCTTGTGATATGATAGAACTTAGAAATTGGAAGGATTCTACTGTCAATACTGTGTTGTCTAGTATTGTGAGAGGTGGTAATAATGGAGGGTTTCTCCTAAAATCTACCACCATTTCTATTGTTTTGAGTGTGTTCAGTTCCAGATTGTTCTGGTCACACCACGAGGCTAGTTGTTCAACCTCCCGTCTGTATGTGGAATCCTCATTGTCTCGAATCAGACCAATCACTATTGTATCATCTGCAAACTTCAATACTTTAACAGATGGATCTTTTGAGGTGCAGTCATTGGTATGTATAGAGAGAAGACAAGTGGAGAGAGCACACAGCCTTGTGGGGACCCTGTGCTAATTGTACAGGTATCCAATGTGATTCTGCTTAGCTTCACTTCCTGCTTCCTGTCTGTTAGGAAGCTTATGATCCACTCACAGGTGTGTTCAGGTACAAATAACTGTTTTAGTTTCATCAGAAGAATGTCTAGAATGATGGTGTTGAATGCTGAACTAAAGTCTACAAAGAGTACCCTTGTGTAGGTCTTTGGAGATTCAAGATGTTGTAGGATGTAGTGCACAGCCATGTTAACAGCATCTTCATCATCATAATAAATAAAATATATTATAAATAATAATAACTGCACTGCTCAAAACAGCAAACATTTTGAGATGACACTTGGTCGATACCTAGGATTTCCTAGCAGCAACCAATATCAACCATAAGTGCCAGTCAATAATATTTGTGATACATTTTTAAATGTTCAGTTGACTGAGTTTCATATTTTATGAATAAAGTATAGTAATAACAACAACCACTGCCAAAATAATCTAGTATTTAAGATATCAGACTAGAAACCAGGAGACTGTGAATTCTAGTCCCACTTTAAACAGGAAAACCAACTGGGTGACTTTGGACCACTCACTTTCTCTTAGCCCAAGTCACCTACTAGGGTTGTTGTTCTAGTGAAAATAGGAGAAAGGACTATTAGGTATGTCTGCCACTTTGAGTTATTTATAGAAATAATAAAGGTGGGATTAAAAACAAATTAAAGAAATGGGAGGAAAAACCCTACTTTATATTCATATAAATTGTTGTCAAGTATGATGCTTTATATCAGTATGTTTTTAACCTGGGTAAGTTGTAGTGAATTTCAACAAGACAACTGATGGCACTTAGTCTCAACAGCTATGTGCAAGCTATAGCCGACCACATTGAGTGTCATTAAATTTACAATTGTTTTCTCCCTTTGATCTCAGGTGACTCTCCCCTGCTATGAGATGAATTCTCAGGTCTCTGACCAAGATCCAATCTTTTTCCTCTTATCAAATTTAATAGAAAATGCTCTAGTCACAAAATTACAAGTATGCCTCCTGGATAAATATCAATCTATTTTTAAATGCAAGATCAGCACTGATGCTACTGCAACAGGGATGCATCATTTCAAGGCTACATGGTGCCTCTTCATTGCTTATTGTGCTTGAATCTAACAGCCTTAATTTGGGGACCATTGACCCTGCTGTGGAATGCTAGATATTGCCATAAAGATTTTTGTCCACTTTCTGAAATCATGACACTTGACACAGAGTACCTTAGGATGAAAATATGGAGCGATCCAATTTCTTATAGTATTGTATCATCTTGCATTGCTCTAGAAATAAAAAAGTTACAAAGAACTTGACCATTTGAGAAACTTGGGTCAATTTGGAATATAACCCAACTTGGTATATATTGGTTATATTGATCCTCAATTATATTGATCTTCCCACTATATTTTATAAACTAAATGGATGTACCACTCCATTTTGAATGTACCATTCTTGATTTAGTAAAAAAAAAAGATTTCTTTGTGATTAATTGAAATGGCCAAGCTTTCCCCTATTGATTGGAAAACATTTAAAAATGAATGAAAACAAAATACTCCATGAAAAAGTACTCATTTTATGCCAAGCAATGAAAAGCTCTATAAACAGCTCTCTGCTATTTTTAATGGGAGGCTAGAAATCCAACCTCTACAGAGAAATCTCTTATGACAGATCCTTCTTTCTCACCACAATAGTACACTGAGGGTTATACTATTTTTTAAATATGTGTGGTTCCCCTGCCTCCCCTCCCCCAAGATAGCAAACAAGTCTTTAATAGTACATACAGTATATACGAATAACTAGTCCCCCAACAACCACAATGCAGATGATACAGAAATGGTCACACAAGGATCAACTTTTAGAGTTAGAGTTAGAGTTTATTTGATTTGTATACTGCCCCCTCTCCCTAGGGACTCGGGGCGGTGCACAGCCAATAAAAAACAAGTACAACAAACAGTTAAAAACCTATTAAAATAATTAAATAAGGCTGTCTAAATTAAAACATTATCATTATGATTAAAAATTCAATTAAAATCAGTTAAAATAAAATTAAAAATATGAACAATTAATTTAGGTTAAATTAGTTCAGTTTAAAATAAAATAAAATTTGAATTAAAATCCCAGGTATCAGGCCAGGCCAGCTAGTTGAAATAAGGTGAGGTACTGTATTTTGATGAGGTACTGTATTTTTCAGAGTATAAGATGCACCACCATCCCTAAAAGTGGGTATCTTATACACTGAATATAGCTGTTTTTGCCCCCCCAACCCTGCCGGTGCATCTTGTTTTATCCCACCCTGACCCCTAGAAGCATTTTGCAGACCTTCAGAACCCTCCACACGGCCTGTTTTCACAAAAACGGGCCATGTGGAGGGTTCTAGAAGCCTGCAAAGTACTTCTGGAGGCCAGGGAGGGCAGAAACAAGACACACGGAGGCCAAAAACTTTTTTTCTTGTTTTCCCTCTTCTAAATCTAGGTGTGTCTTATACTCCAAAAAATATGGTAGCTTGGAAACCTATTTAGCACCTGAAGAATTAGGACAATATTCCATTGTCAACCATTTAAAGCCAACCCACACAAGATCCAATTGTGTGTTTTGCACCTCCGAAATTGAGATGCAAGGGAAGAATTGGATACAGGTAGTCCTTGACTTCCAACAGTTTATGTAGTGACTGTTCAAAGTTGCAACGGCCCTGTAAAAAGTAACTTATGATTGTTTTCTCACACTTATGACCATTGCAACATACCCATGTTCACATGATCAAAATTCACTGGGCAATTGATTCACATTTATGATGGTTGCAACATCCAAAGGTCATGTGACCCCCTTTTGCGAACTTCAGACAAACAAAGTCAATGGTGAAGCTAGGTTTACTTAACAACCAGGTTACCCATTTAAGAACTGTAGTGATTTGCTTAACAAACATGGTGAGAAAATCGTAAAAATGAGGCAAAAACTCAGTTAACAAATGTCTCACTTAGCAACATAAATTTTGGGTTCAATTGTGGTCGTAAATTGAGGCTTACCTGTATTACAAGGGAACCGACTACAGCACTGTCCAACATCAAAGTATCTCAGTGTGACATGCAACAGGACACTCTCTTTCAAAAGACACTGCTTGAACACTAAGGTTAAAGTCAGCTTGATAAATGATATCATCAGGAAATTGATAAATTACATATGGGGAGCTCAACCACCTACATTGCTCACATCAGTGTTGGCCTCGAGCGTCTCTGCAGCAGAGTATGCTGCTCCAGAGTGGGGCACATCTGCACATGCAAAACAAGTTGATATTGCCACCAATGAAGCAGCATACTTAGTAACAGGATATCTCAAACCTACACCAATTGAGAAAATATATCCTTTTGCTGGGCATTGCCCCACCAGAGGTGAAATTCAGCTAGTTCTCACCAGTTCCATAGAACCGGTTATTAGAAGAAATCTCCTTTTGTTTTTTTCCCACTTTGCAGGGTTAATCCTGTAAAGATTAATTTT
>JAEANM010006229.1:0-18784 GCA_017656035.1 Myanophis thanlyinensis | reverse complement strand
AGTGGCTTAGCCACCATGAACCAACCCAGGCACCTACCATCACTAATGATGAGAAGAAATCAACAAAATTCCACACCAGATTGATTATTGCCCAGGCCAACAAGGGCCATGTCAGATGCTATGGCTCCTGGACATCTGTCAAAAAAGGGGCTACAGGGCTCAGTTGTTACTGTTTGGACAACCAAAGAAAACCGAGAAATCATCAAATATTACTACCAAGCAGAACCAACAGTTAGAGGATTTAAAAAAAACCCGATGCAACTGTAGAAGGAAAATCACCCAGAAAATGACATAACTGAACAAAGATTAATGGATCAAAGACATTTCATCAAACGTAATAAAATTCTCACAGATGTTGAAATGAAACATCTAAAAATGTTGGTTGAAAAGAAAACAAGTAATGATGAACAATCTGAAGAAAAACTGCTCCAATGCCTGAAAAACTGACCAACCAGTGGAAAAAACCAACATACAGGATGAAGATCCTCCTATGCAACAACTTGGAAGTGTAAAGCTAAGTGATCTAGCAAAGATGCTGAAAGAAAATATTGAAAACCACATCAAAGAAAATATAGAAGGAAAAAGACTGCCTACTATTCGTGAAAAAGATAGAAAACGAATGAAAGATTTGTTATCTGCCGTGAACAACATTTTAACTTCCATCCCATCCAGCACATTATATGAAACCAACCAACTAATGTATTGCACAGCCACCATTATAACTGCAGAACTGGGTTATTCAAATTTCAATTTTAATTTTCAATTTCAAATTTATTGGTCACATACACAGTCATACATGGTACGATATGCAGTGAAACACTGGTTTGGCAGCGTTTGTTGTAGATGGAGTGCAGATCAGGGAGTTTGATGTGGATGATGCACTCAGCTGAGTGTATCACTCTCTGTAGTGCTTGTCTGTTTTGTATTGTGCTGTTCCCAAACCAGGTTGTGATGTTGCCCATCAGAATGCTCTCTACAGTGCAGGAGTAGAAGTTTCTGAGCACCTTTGGTGGTAGTCTGAAGTCCCTCAGATGTCTGAGGTGAAAGAGACGTTGTCGGGCTTTTTTTACCATGGTGTTGATGTGGAAGGTCCATGATAGGTTTTTCAAGATGTGCACACCGAGGTATTTGAAGCAGTCCACTCTCTCTACTGGGCTTCCGTTGATGACCAGGGTTTGGTATTTACTTTCCTGTTTTTTACTGAAGTCCACTACCAATTCTTTTGTTTTGCTGACATTAAGAAGGAGTTTGTGCAATCATATGTGTATAGGGAATACAATAGGGGGCTTAGGACACAGACCTGGGGTGCACTGGTGTTGAGGGTGAGTGAGGTTGAGACTCGTCTGCCCATCCTTACCGCCTGTGGTCTACCAGTCAGGAAGTTGGATATCCATCGGCATAGGGGTGAGTTGTTGGGGTGGCTGGGGTCCTTCATTATTTTCCTGGCTGTAGTTTGGCATCGTCTGTTGTAGATGGAATGCAGTTCAGGGAGCTTAGTGTGAATGATTTTCTCTGCTATGCGCACTACCCTCTGTAGGGATTGCCTGTCCTGTATGGTGCTGAAATTAAATTATATCTTCAACATTGTCAAAAGTAAGTGTTTAATTAAATATGAAAATCTACCTGTAATTGATCCAGGGTGGATTGTAATATACACAGACTTCAGTGTGTGAACTGTTAACTTTATGGCATTCCATTTTGTAGCTTATAGCAAACAATTGTCACTGAAAATGCCGTAATATTTTTTGCCTGTTAGAGCATGTGGACTTTTTCTGAATGCAAAAGTGTGGCTGAATTGCTAGGTTTTAGATTTTATTGTTCTGAGCTGCCCCAAATTGTGTTTTAAAATGGGAGTCATGTAAGTCTTTTAAACAAGCAAACAAATGGTATCCTTCTTAGACAGCAGAAAATAATTAGTCACATGGCTCTGTGAATTGGTTTTTCTGATCCCATCCCATTCGTGTTAGAAGCATCTTTGAAAGCAATTCTGGGTTGAATAGATTAACTGGTGACATTATTGTTGCCCTGGGGGACACATTTGGGGCCTCCATTCATATCTCCATCAAGGAGCTGGAGCAAATGATGGGAGCTCACTCTGCCGTGTAGCAGTGTTTAAGTCTCAAACAAGGACTTGCTAATCTCCAACCCAGCATCCAAACATGTGAGGTCCTAGTTTTTCTGATTGTTTTACTATGACTCATATCAAATACTATGGTTATTTAGGGAAGTATAACGGTTTCTTTTATCTTTATCTTCTTTAGTTATGTGAAGATGGTCCATTGAGAAAATTCTTGTTATATTAAGAAGATTGTTTTTAATACCAACTGATTATTTTAACATTTCATGTGAGAAATAAAGGCTCTTTTAATATCACGTTTTGTAGAATACAAAAATCATCACAGATTCATTAACCTAATTCAAATGCCTTGATAGATACATACATATTTCTTAGTAACTGATGAACTGATAGATTTCAGGCTTGGTAGAAAATCAAAGGCAAGCAATTATTTTAACTCAGCATATTTCAGGCCCTGGCAGCTGTTGAAATGCTATTCAGCTTTATCCCAATACAAAATGCTGTCATGAGCAGCAAAGCCTTAGAGGAAACAGAGTCTTTTCCCAGAGGGGAAGGGCAAGGCTAAATATAAATAATAGCACCTATACCTGGTCAATTTTCAAATATTAATTGATGGGGAAATTGCAGTGTTGAATATTTTTAATTTTTAATTGAAACAATTACACAATTCTTATAGTAGTAGTTACCAGTGATACTAATGGGATTCTTTTCCATACAAATAACATGCATTTGTGAAAAACAAGTCTTGCTTAACTAATATAATCTCATTTTTAATTGAATACTTCCTTAGAAGATTATGGATCTGATCTAAATATAATATATCATGATTCCAGGAGTGTACTTGACAAAGTACCTTGTGATAGTCTGATTAGCACACTAGTTAAGTGTGCAATGGATGGTACAATTATTTATGTGGAAAATAAATGAGTTGATAATCATATTTAAAGAGTGCACTTTAATCGCTCTTCATCAGACAGAAGTGAGGTGCTACAGAGTTTAGTGTCAACATCTTTAGAAATAAGTTGGATAAAGAGTTAGAAGGCATGATTATCAAAATGAACATAGCACAAAATAGGTGGGATAGCTAATAATGCAAAAGTTACAAATAATATTCAAAACAGTAATGATACCATAAAGAAATTTAACAAAAAACAAATGCAAAGTAATATTAAAAAAATGTGTAGATATAGAATGGCTGGTTCCTGGGTTGATTATGGGAAAGTTATGATAGAGCAGTTAATTAAAAACTAAACATAAGTCATTTGATGTGATTGTAAAAAACAAAAACAAATGCAAGTGCATCAGAAAGCCTATACTGTATTTCCTAAATAAATAAAATGATGTTCAGTAGTATTTCTATCTCACTCTGCTCTGTTCAAGGCCAAACGACTCATTTTAGTGTTTTGTTCATTTTTAGGCACAGCACTTTAAAAAGACATTGGGAAAGGTTTGGAAAAGGGCACAAAGATAATAAAGGGATTAGATATGTAGTCCTGTGAATAGAGACTGAAGGTGCTGACTAAGTTTAGCCTTCAGAAATGTTGGCAGAAAGGAGCTAAGTAGAATAGTATTCTTCAAAGATCTGAAACTGTATCACACAGAAGGTCAAGGTCTCTTTTCCAGAATACAAAATGATGGATTTAAGTTAGAGGAAGATGGATTTCAATGGAATGTTACAAAAAAAAAATGTCACCAAAAGCAGTTTGATAGCTTATACTCAAAGTAGTTTAATACTTATCTTAGGAAATTGTCCTGCATCTTCTACAACAAGCCAATTTCTTTGTATTCTGCCAAATTTTTGATCACAGTGATGGTATCAATATATTGACCTTCTGGAGGAGGAGGTGTCAAAATGTCATTTGATGTTTATGAAAACAAAGCATGTGTTTTGATATATATTGGGCATTCTTTTTTTCTATAGAAATTCCACTGAGATGTAATTTGCAAAACAATTCTATGAACAAGTGCAGGGTATCAAGGATTAAGAAAAAAAACCTCTGTAATTTAAAAAATGGTCAGAAATGCATGAATCTATTTATTTTATATTTTGGGGAGGGTGAATCTTGGAGTCTTCATGTTTGACAAAAAATCAAAACCAAATTCAAAAATAAATATGTTAATCTAAAGCAGCCTTAGGTTAGACATTGTATATTAATTACCTTATCCTCCACCCCCAAATCAAAGTTAATTTTATAAATCTCCCATGCAGATCAAAACAATGTACTGCACATCAATTCTGAACCATGTCTGCCCAGAGCACAAGATAATCCGCTATCAGTGCTTGTGAGAAAGTTGATTTTGTATGTCTTTGATGAAGTGAAAAGATGTTTAAGGTTATTTGAAAGTCAGACAAGAGTTTAAAAAGAAGAGATAGAAAAAAGTAATTCTAACAGGAGCATTGAAGTAATGCTATAACCTCTTAGGTGATAATGGTCTCAAGGGATATGGGCAGGTACAGATTGCCTGAGGAATGGCTAAGATTGAAATGGAGCAGCTGATGTCCATATCAGCACACTTGATCATTTATCTTAATTGTATTGACTTTTCTTTCTCTCTTTTTTCTTTTGCTTGAAAGGGAAAAAAAAGCTACAAATAAGCTAAATCAACTATTAAGTATCCATTTTCTTTTCTGACATGAAAGAAAAAGTTCAGTAGGAACTATCCACTGAGTATGAGGAAACATTTAATCATAACAATTTCAATATATTCCAGAATATCATTACCACTGATCCAAATCAAACAAAGCAAATAAAACATTCTTAGGGATAACAAAAATTATTATGACAGCTACTACACTCTTGTCCAGTTGAATTTTCCAGATAACCCTCAAAGGCAGCCCAATGTAAAGGGCATTTCAGTAATCCAAACATCTTCTTCTAATGGATTGATGATTATAAAAAAAAACAATTTCTTAGATGAACATTCCTACTAACAAGGAAATACCTGGCCCCATTCAAAAGCTTGCAAATGCAAGGACATTAATAGGTGCTACTTTGATGGGATGGTAGCAGCAAACCACATGCCTTTGACATATAGCTATGCTGGTCACATGACCATGGAAATTGTCTTCAGACAACACTCAACAGAGATGAACACCATGACCTAGAGGTGGATGCAACTGATCAGGAAACCTTTACCTACAACTCAGTTTGCAGAAGAAAACAAAGAAGTAGCTGCCCCAATCAGCAATTTGTTCATAGTTTGGGCAGAATTTATTTATGTAATTTTTCTTTGTTGCCATATTTTCCTGTGAAATTTTGCTCTCATGCTGTGTGATTATTAAAGAAGGTTCTGGCACATGATTACAAGCATGGCCCTGGCAACACCTCATAATTTAACTGCTGGAGTTTAAAACCATATAATTATTTGCTGAAAAATGTTTGGAATACTTTACTGAACATTACTGTATGTGTTCTGAAGCTTCAGACCTCTTCAAAATGTCATAAGAGAAGCTGAAGTTTGCACTGAACAACTGCTCAAATGTCAAAAGTTAAGATCCTTCTAATAAAGCAAGATAATTTGTTTGTATGTAATATGTTAGCTTTTATTATAGATACACCATTTTCCCATCTGTCTTACAAAGAAAGCTTATTGTGGTTACTTGAATTTTAATACAGTATGGAAAACTAAAATTAGAAATAAGAATCAAGAATTAATCCCTGCAATAAGATTGCTAGCTGGTGAGGACTACACAATAACTTTTAGGAAAAGAGAATGTGAGATACTTTGTGTGCCCATGGCTTCTATATTATCATTCTGGACTGAAGTGGCCAAAATGTAACAGTGTTACATGGTGGTGGTTCTTTCTCTGGGGCCAAGTCCAGTCTGGGTTGGTAGGGGTTGGTAGAGAGATTAAATCCAAGGCCCTATTTTGTGGGTTGTCTTGAGATTCCAGTGTCTCCCACTCTTATTTAGTATCTCCAGTCTCCATGCACTCCTGGGTGAGGCCATCTTGTCATCGCAGACAACAGTGTTTCAGCACACTGATGATATTCAGTTATATGTAGCTGTCATGGGCCAATCAGGTAATGGCATCAAGGTTCTTTGCTAGAGGCTCTGAGGTTTTGGATGGAGAAGAACAAGCTTTGGCTCAACACTAGCAAAATGGAGTAGCTTAAAATCCTTATATGTAACATTTTTGGTCTTTAACCCTAAATGGGAAAGGCACTTTCCCAGTGAAAATTGAAGCACAATTTGTGGATTCTCTTAGACTTTGGACTTATACTCTATACCAGGGGTAGGGAACCTTGGCTCTTTCATGACTCAATTCCCAGAATTCCTGAGACAGCACCTCTTGCCTTAGCTTAGAACCTGAGTCTTAACAGCTTAAAATGGCTGACTCAGGAATTCTGGGAGTTGAAGTCTATGAGTCATGAAAGAACCAAGGTTCCCTACCCCTGCTCTATACTTATAGAACATGTGGCATCCAGGTTAGGTCGACCTTTCATCATGAACTCATTACGTTCATTCCTCAACTAAGATGCCTTGATAATGTTAATCAATCTTGATGCCTTCGTAATGTCAATCAATTTTGTAAACATTACTTTAATGCTTTTTGATCAATGAGCTGCTCTTGAACACCATTTGGAAGCTGCATCTGATTTATAATGCAGTAGTATGCAAACATTTTAACATTTCTTATTATTCCAATTGAACACCACTGTTCTGCAAACTATACTGTTTCCAGTGGGCATCTGGGTGTGATTCAGGATGCTAGTTATCACCTATAAAGCCATACATGCATTTGGGGGAAACACTTTCTTATGGTTTTTGTTTACCCCTCTAAATAAAGTAGGCAGAAAATGCTCCATTTTATCTTGCATTGAACAATATCATTTTTAGGAGCCTAGAAATGTGCCTTCTCTGTGGCAGCATCTGCCCTGGGTCTTCATATCAGTACCTTCCATGCTCACTGTTTTGCCAGCCAACTATACTGGCAGGGTAACTTATGACTGGCAGGGCATACATGTTGACAGCATAGATCTTGTTCTTCCCACTGAGCTTCTCTTAGGGACATATCTGTTCCTTCTGTGGTATTTGGACAGTGCTATCTTTTTTGCCTCTTTCTTGTGGTTCTCTGTGGGATACCAAGATACTTGTAACTAGTCTATATATCTGCTATATGACCCTCTGGTAATTTCCAGTCCATCAGTTTTAACTACTTTCCCTCTCTTGACTACCATTCAGCCAATCTTCTCTAGTATGAATGACATCCCAATGTCCTCACTGTAGATCTGTATCTTGGATCAGCAAGTTAATGTCTTATTCACTAATAGCCTACAACTTCATGTTATCCATGGAGAGGAGGTGGCTAATGATGTTCTACTCTTGAACTTTTACCCATATCCACTAGTTGTGTTTATCTGGCTTGGTAATCTATTATATAGAATACCAAAGATTTTTTAAAAATATATTAAGGGACAGAATGTTTCAAGTTGTATGCTAATATTGAACAAAACATTGACTTGCTGAACCAAGACATCTAATTCATTGATATGATTAAAACCAAGCTTATTATGTTTGAAGGAGTTCAGCAAAGGGGGGGCGGGCAGGGGGCAATTAGAACAGGCTGGTATTTGTTTTGCATGCTTGATAAGGCAATTCTAATTTTAAATATTCTGTTTCTAGTTTTTTTAAAATAAATTTAATAAGATAGGAAGAATCTTAAGATCTACAATATTCCCCATTATTTCAGAAATTACTGTACTTGGGTTTCTCTCTTCATTACTATGCAGCCTTCATCCCTTCATTTCCTTTTCTCAAACATTTAAGTTTTAGCAATAGCAACATCTGACACACAAGCCAAAACATGTCTGCTTTACAAGATGCAGAGCAGCTCATCAGCAAAAGCACATGCCTTGCTGAACCTTTCCAAATACATTGGAGAGGAACAACAGATTGAGGCAATTAAGACAGTCTCTCAAGCACTTCAAACCACAGGTTCCTCAGCTGTGCTTTTAATATTAATCCAAGACTTTTAATGATAAAAGTGACACCAGAAGGTTCTTTATTACAGTTCCATTTTATTCACTCTTCCTTTTACTTACAGTTCTTTCACTCTGGTGATTTCTACATATACATACATCTGTAGTAAAAGCTCCTTCTTTTATTATCTTGGAATAGTTTATGTAGAATTAATCTAATCTAATTACACCAGAGAGAAAATTCTGAGCTATGTACCAAGCAAAGTCAGCCAGTGCTTACTTATTAAAAATTCACTGATTCATTAACTACTATGTAGACAGTGTACCATACCTGCTTAATATGCCAGTCTCTCCACATATACTTATATTGTGATGAAATAATTGAAGCAGTCCAATGGGATAATTACACCAATTGACATTTTTATTTAAAAGTGTAGTTCTGAGATGATAATAATGTGGGGAAAGTTAGATTAAGTAGAGTTTACACAACACGCTCTACCTCAGGCACAACTCTTCATGCTGGGAAAAACTTTTTTTCACAATAATTTCCAAATCTCCTATCCTTTATCATCACATTCCAGAGATATGACTCTTGAGAACAACATAAGCATATCCACTCATTTCATCAAAAGTACTAAATGAATAAGGGATGGTTAGTCAGTTAATTCAGAGTGGTGGAAGGTAGGAGGAAAAAGTAAAAAAAAATTAGGGTTAATAGTTGATATAGCTAGAAGGAAAATATATATTGCAGGAAAATCTTAGATCCTACTAAGGGCTACAACCCTGGCAATCTACTATTACAATATATGTAAGATTAAATTGCTGCCACCCAGTACATTTTGAACAAGTCAGAACAGTTTTTATTTGTATATTGGGATTATGAAGAGTTATGAAAGTGCCAGGAAACATCTCTGAATTCATGCTTTCAGTGGGGACATAGTGAACCAGCTGATGACTATTAATTAAGAATCTATAATTTCATTTACATGATCCAATTCCAATAGTATCAGCTTCTGTCTTTGCACCTATTTTATGTTTGATTCCAAATCAAACCTTACTACCTATATAAATACATTTTAAATCAAGCCACAGGAACAGATACTTCTATTTTTTTTAAAGCCATTTATCTGAATAAATTTAATCTTATATACTGATTAATATTGAATTGAGATTCCCCAACAACTCAAGAAAGCCATAATCTTCTCATGCAATGTATCCAAATGACTGAAGTCCTAAGAGGCTGTAGCACACCTCAGTAATAGGCTGCACCCCTTCTTTTAACCTACAATTGTTAATTCTATTAAAATTAATGTATTTCCTGCTTGGATAACCAGAGCAGTAAAAATTATGCAAAGTTCTTTAAAATGATTCCTTCTTTTCCTTCCTCTTATGCAATATTTAATTAGGGAACATTAATTTTGGTAATTGTAATATGCTTCGGTAACCTTTTGGAGTATTCTAATTTTTCAACCAGACTTAATGGCTTAGGTGAACTAGAAACAATGATGCAACTATCACTTCTCTCAATAATTTTAACAGGCTTTCATGACAAATGGAAGTGGCTAAAGAGACTTCCAAGCTAACGTAACATCTGTTCCTGACAGACAAAAGGCTAGATTGTTTGATGGAGGAATAGACGAACAGGTAGAAATATAGTAGAGCCACAGACAAATATAAAAAAGCATAGTTAAATAGTATCAGCAATTTACACAGAATATGGAACTTTTTATTTATTTTATCAAGTTGTAGACCAATCCAATACAGAGAGAATCCATCTATTTACAGCAGTACAACAATCAGCAGTACAGCAGTACAACAATCAACAATCAGCAATTATCAGAGCCCTTCACAAATCATAAAAATAAAATTAAGAAAAAACAAAAATATTAATCCATTTAAAAGAAAGTATAAATAATATCTCAATACTATCAACTGTCCAAGGGCCTGCTAGATCCTTTTAATAGCTTTGTGAATTCAATGTACAGGAAATGCCCAGAATAAATGTAATCATTATATTTCCCTTCCCTTTTTTATGCCTTCAAATCAGTCTTGACTCCCAGCAAGGCAATGGTCTAGAAACTAGGAAATGATAAGTTTTAGTCCTGTTTTAGTCATGAAGCCAATTGGGTGATTTTGGACTAGTAACTTTCTTTCAGAGAAAAAGAGAATGGCAAACCACTTCTTCAAATATTGCAAGCTGCCTGGATAAACCTATGCAGTTTTCTTGCAATATTTTAAGAAGTGGTTTGTCTACCCTGCTACCCTTCCCAAAAACACTGAACAGCTGGCTTTGCCCCCAGGCACCAGGAAAGAATAAGACGATTGCATATTGGAAGCTTAATACTAAGTTTTTGTTTTTAATGTTTATATTTTTAATAGTTTTAATGTGAGTTTTATATTGTTTTATAATTGATATTTAATTTTTGATGAGCAGTCCAGAATTTGGGATAAGATGGATAGCCACATTTTTAAAAAAATAAAAAAATAAATATTTGTAATTCTTTTATAGCATTTCAGATATAACCTGTAACTTTGTGGATCTGTGGCTATTCTACATTCCTTTAGCAATGATCACTGTTGTGCCAATAAGAGATACTTATTGTATCAGTCTCCTGTTGTTTTGGTTCATAACTGAAGCAGGCAATTTTTCAACAATACAAGATACACATCTATGTTTATATGGCATCTGAATGGGTTCTGCTTTTAATAGACACTCTCCATGGTCTTTCCTTCCAATGTCACTGAATAAATATTATTCAGTCGGATGACTGTAAATGCTCTGAAGTATTTAGGAAGAATGAGTTTCTCAAAGTAATTTGTTGGTTTAGAAATGGAATAATGGTTTCTACTCCAATATTTGTTTAAGGTTTATTAAGCTGTGTTTGGTTATTAACATTTATCACTGTCTAATTTGGTATACCCTTTGCTTGCTTATGGACCAGTTGAATTGTTAAATTTGGCTGTTGAAATTATGTTTTGCTACATTTCAGTTCTGTTTTGTTGTTATCAATTCAGATATATTCCTTCTTTATATGGTCCTCTGTAATGGATGGTGTTGATTCTGTAGTCATAAATAATAAATAATGACATTCAGAAACAAACCAAATGTTGAACTATGGAAATGTGAGAAGATATGTTCACATATGTTATAATGTTGATGAACCTGTATCAGTTTCTCATAAGCAATTGATTGTGGCTTATTCTGCTAAAGATGGATGAAATTTAGTTGCTGTAAGAGAATTACTAAGTTTTCATTACCATATACAAGACGATCTAATATCTTCCTCTAAGATTACTGGAAAGATTATCCATGAATATATCTCAAGTTAAAGTACAAAATTTAAAGTTAGCAGGAAGTGATCCCTAGCCAGGTAGCAATCAGTCTTGAGTTGGTTTGGCAAGTCCAACAACCTATAAAAGGTTGCTATATGTTTAGTGGTAGTCATTGTACCTCTTGATTAGTGTATACATTCTCCTGGACACTTCCCACTGATTGCCCTTTTAGACTACTTAGATCTAAATTAGTAAAGATGTGATCCCAGAAAAGCTATGCAAAATTATCATATGTATATTTAGACTGGTGTCTTGCAAAGGGAAATGAATACTTTATCATGGAGAAACTGCTGGCATTTTAGGTAACAGTTATATAATTAGATTTTCTTCTTGCTTTGAAGTCACCTCCTATATTTACTGGTGCTTGTGAGAAGCTGGTATCCATCCATCTTTATTTTACCTTGTACTGTTCACTTAAAGAAAGATAAACTTATGTTTTCCTAAGAAATGTACAACATCTGAACTGTTGTATTTGGCCTTCTGACCCATCATGTTCCATACCAGTGAAAATGGGAGAAAATGAATCTCACTCAGGTTGCATGAAATTTTATACCCTTAGCTAGAGTTTTCACTGAGGTTGGAATTGTAAAAACCATTCATTTGCTCCTCTATTTCTGCCCAATGCTTCTTCAAGGATACACATCAGTTCAACAGCAGGGATTCAGCTCCCAGAATTTAAGAGCAAATGATTCAGCAAGGGGAGAAATTGCAAAAGAATGAATTTACCCCTTTGCATTTAGCAAGTAGGTAATTGTTGTCCATAGGTTGGTAACTGTTGTCCAACTGTTGTCCATCAAGAGTTCAAGTGACAGATTTTAGAAGATTAAACTGACAAATGTAGGGTTTCTATGCCATTTATTTCTCAGCAATAATCACAAACTATTTCTACTAGCCACACAATGCTTCACTCTTGATCTCATTTATTGTGAGGATAGATGGAAGCAACTGTTCATGGAAAAACAATCAACACAGGAATGTATAAAACATGCATTTTTTTTCTACAAATGGGATACTGGGTATCCCAGGGTAACCAGAATTTATTTTATTACCTAAGCAAAATTTGGTTACCTAGGCAAAATGTTGTGATGTAAATATGAGACTTTAAAAGATTAGGATCTACAATGGCAGGCAAAACTATGTTCAGACTGAATAGGATTTAGATGTATTGATAAAATGTAATAGCTTTGGTCACAAGTGATACAATGGCAGAATGTGGTTTGTTTGGTTTTGATTATATGCAGAAACCAGCCATTGGACCTATAAAAGCATGTTGTAAGTCTTAGTAATTTTTGTGAATCCAGCTGTTGTGATACAGATAGCAAGTCATGGTTTAGGGAAATGTGTTTTATCTATAATGCCAAATGGTTAACCTGATTGCTAATCAGTTTTTGAGGTCACTGAACCCTCAGTATACCACAAGGCTAACATTAACTGGACAGCATTTTGTTTATTATTTAAGTCATAATGTTATTATGCCATCTTTTTCTTGATAAGTAGCTATGAGAAAAATACCTGTGGCTAAATCAAGGCAGCTTACAGTAATATATTATTAATATTACTGACACATTAACTAATACAGAAACCATGATCTATTTCAAAAATATTCCTTTGTATTTTTTTTTAAATACGATTTTCTATATGTAGTGGATATCTATCCGAAGAATGACTATATAACACAATATTTGTAAATATTTAAATAAATGGGAACAATAACTTAGTTATGTTAAACCCATGCTATTTTCTATGAAAAACATTTGCTAATTTAAAAGTAAAGAACTAAAATTCAGCCTATCCAAATTATCCCTTAAATGTGACTATTTCATTAACCTGGTTGTAGGAAACTGCTTAAAATACAGCTTACAATGTATTTTTCTGTACTCAGTGACTTTAGTGATATACACCTGCATGCTAACCAACTATTACATGTTCATATTTAACAGAATAACAGAGTTGGAAGGGACATTGGAAGTCTTCTAGTCCAATCCCTTCCCAAGCAGGAAACCCTATACCTTTTCAGAAAAATGATTGTCCAATCGCTTCTTATAAATCTCCAATGCTGAAGCACCCACAATTTCTGCAGGCAAGTCATTCCACTGATTAATTATTCTAACTATCAGGATTTTTTTTTTTTGAGTTCTAGTTCTCTCCTTAATTAGTTTCCATGCATTGCTTCTTGTTCTGCTTTCAGGTGTTTTGGACAACAGTTTGACCCACTCTTCTCTATGGCAATGCCTTAGCCTCCAGTCTCCAATCATCTTACCCAAATATGGGAAGGAACAATCCAGTTCCCTTTTTGCCTTTCAGCTCATCTATATTATATGTATATGTGTCATCTGAAACTTACACGGGAAAAGACCCGAAAAGACATTCTCTGGAATTCTGATTGAGTTGAAGATGTTGTGTGGAACCCTGACATTATCCCAAATCTACCAAAAAAGAAAAAATCCGCCCACCTCGGCGGCCAGCATCTTGAGCCCCGGCGCTCTCCTGTGAACTCGGGTTGCGAAAGAGCTCAAGGAAGATGGAGGAGAAGACCGCCGCTGCCACGAGTTCGCCTACAGGAGCAGCTGCAGAGAAAACAACCACTGTCATGGGTCCGCCTATGGGAGCAGCTGTGGAGAAAACCCCCGCTACCACAGGTTCGCCTACGGGAGCAGCAGCGGAGGCCCTCGACAAGTCTGCCAGACTGATGGAGACGACATTGACTGCCATCCTGGAGGCCTCAGGCACGGAGCCAGAATTCCTACCAGGAGCCCGATCGAGAGAGCAATTGATTTGGTCGAGCACTTCAGAGGAAATGTTTCAACCAATTTCAGAGGCCGGATTTTACCTGTCGCCTCAATCGGCAGGTGCTTGGAGAGAAAGAGAGAGCTTTGAGACATCGGAGCCAAGAAGCAGATATGTCTCGCCATCCACTCGAGCCGTCTCCATGGGGAGCCTGCGGGAGCAAATGGGACACGTATCCTTGAAAGAGATGTCCTGCTACCAAAGAGTGCCGTCTGGTGAGTGGGTGCTACAGCCCCCAAAACTTTCTGTTACCCCACAGGCTGGGGGGGGCAGCAGTCGGAGCAGCGCAACGCCCAAGCCAGAGGCAGGGGGATTCCTTGCCCAACTCTCCAGCTCTGCCAGTCAACGCAGGACACCTCCCACTGCAGCCGGCTTCCCCCACCCCAACCCCGGGACCGGGACCAACGGGACGTCAGCAGGGGCCTCAAGTACTGCCCACAGCGCAGATCCCGCCAGATTGGGCTTTCTACCCGGGGCAAGGGTGGGTGCAGTGTCAGTGGACCCCCGCACTTCCAGCTTGGGGTCCCCCACTCCAACTGCAAGCTCCACTGGCGGCCCCAGCACCAGTGCCAGCACCAAAGCTGCCCCCCCTGGAATGACTTTTGATGGGACCCCGTCAAAATTGACCTATTTCCTGAACTGCATTCATTTGCATTTCGATGAATATGGGCCTCGTTATGCCACTGAACGGGAGATGATGAACGCAATCAACCGGGCGATGAAAGAGGGGGAAGCTACAGAGTGGGTGGCTGAAATGCACCAACAGGAAGCCCCCGAGTTGAACAACTTTGATGACTTTGTCCTAGCGGTGACTGAGCGTTTTGAAGACACCGCGCAATGGGAATGGGCCAAAGTTGAGATCAAAGAGATCAAGCAGAGAGGCCGACACCCAAAAGAATACGTGTGGGAGTTCCGCAGAGTGGCGGCGAAACTCCGGGATTGGCCGGATTGCCTACTGATTCATTATTTCAAAGAGGGACTGGACCCAGAGCTCCGGAAGGCATGCGTAATGCGAGCAGCTCCCCAGAGGATCCAAGAGTGGTATCATCTAGCAGTGGCAATGCACCTCGACCTCTACCCTCACTGGAAAGTCCTGGAGTCGAAACCGGCACTAAAAGCTCCAGCCCGACAACCAGCAGCCCCAAAACCCTCGTCAACTTCTGGAACCAGCACGCGACAGGTGATGTGCTTCAAATGTGGCCAGATGGGTCACAGGGCTTCCTAATGCCTCACACCAGCCCCGGTCCCACTCACAAAGCCGGGGACTGCAGCAAAGCCAAAAACCGCTCCAGCGAGGAAGCCCAAAGATAGAGGGAAGTTCGTAAAACAAGCCGTGGAAACCCCAGCTGAGGAACCAGAGCCGCGGGCCTCTCCAGACAGCCCCGAGCTGAGCGATGATGATGGAAGCGATGACCCAATGGTGAGTGTGGACGTCGCTCCCTTCCTGCTTGAGGCCAAGTTAACCATCCCCTCAGGGAAGCACAAAACCCTAGATGCCCTGCTAGACACGGGTTGCACGAGATGTCTCGTGAGCCAAGCAATAGTGAAGGAGTTAGGCATTCGCACCCAACACCTCCCCCGACTGATACGGTTTGAACAAGCCAACGGGAATTTAATGGGGGATGCACCAGCCACCTTAATGACTGAACCTCTCCGCTTTGAGTTAAACGACCACTGGGAAATGATTTGTTTAGTGGTGGCCCCCAAAATGACTGACCCCCTCATGTTGGGGCTCTCTTGGCGGGACAAATGGGGCCCCACCATTTTGTGGGAAAAGGGCTTCTGAAAGCTGAAAATTCCTCCAGGCCCCGATCCACAACCAGCAAATGGTCTCCCCACTCTCCAATATCCGCTATGCACAATGGGGAAGAGGGACAATGCAGCGACTTCCCTTGAAGCCACCGCTGACCTAACAGAGGTGCTGCCGGAATATCGGGACCTGGTGGAAGTGTTTAGTAAGCAGGAGTGCGATATACTCCCTCCTCACCGGCCCACGGACTGCGCGATTGAATTTATGCCAGGAGCCACCCTGCCCAAACCCAAGATGTATTCCATGACTCCTAGAGAGATGACCGAACTGAGGAAATACATTGACAAGAACTTGGCACGCGGATTCATCCAACCGGCAAACTCCCGAGTAGCTGCCCCAGTTCTCTTCCAAGAAAAGAAAGATGGATCTTTAATATTATGCATTGATCTGAGGGGGATTAATGCCGTGAGTGTACAAAACACCTACCCCCTTCCCCTCATGAAGGACTTATTAAATCACCTGAAAAAGGGAAAGATTTTCACAAAATTGGACTTACGCGAAGCCTACTATCGCATGCAAATCAGAGAAGGGGATGAATGGAAGACAGCAGTTAACTGTCCACTGGGAAGTTTCCAGTTCAAAGTAATGCCATTTGGATTACAAGGGGCGCCTGCAGTTTTTATGCAACTGATAAATGAAGTTTTGCATGAGCACCTATATAGGGGGTCCTGGTCTACTTGGACGACATTCTTATCTTCAGCGAGACCCTTGAAGAGCATGTGAAATTAGTGCGCCAAGTACTAGAAAACTTACTTGCAGCCAAGTTGTATGCAAAACTGTCAAAATGCGAGTTTCACCGCAAGGCAATAGACTATCTGGGCTATAGAATCTCTAGCGGGGGCATTGAAATGGACCCAAAGAAAGTTGCCACAGTTTTGGACTGGCAAGCACCCCGAACTCGCAAACAGCTACAAAGTTTCCTGGGATTTGCAAACTTCTATTGCCAATTTATCCCAGCTTTCGCCCAAGTAGCCTTGCCACTAACTGAACTGTTAAAAACCGGGGAAGGAAACCCCTAACCAAATCCCGGCCAGCCGCTCCAATGGACAATGACATGCCAAAAAGCTTTTGAAACGCTGAAGCAACTCTTTGCGAAGGAACCCGTTCTGCAACATCCGGACCTGGAGAAACCTTTCGTGGTTCAAACAGATGCCAGTGACGTCGCCGTTGCAGTGGTCCTCCTCCAGGAAGACCCCAAAGGCCACTTGCGGCCATGTGCATACATAAGCAAGAAGCTGACTGACACCGAGCGGAGGTGGCCGGTCTGGGAGAAAGAAGCTTTCACCATCCATTGGGCCTTGATATCCTGGAGGCACTTTCGGGAAAGCAGTAAAATCCCCTTCCAGGTGTGGACTGATCACAAGAACCTGGAAGCTCTGAGGAATCCCAGAAAGTTGTCTCCTAAGCAAGTGCACTGGGCCCAATATTTTAAGCGATTTGACTTCGAACGGAAATACATCCCAGGAGGGAAAAACATTTTGGCCGACGCACTCTCTCGCAAACCACAATTCAACAGCCAAAGAGAAGAGGTGGTCCAAACGATGTTAGCCCCCTCCCAACTGGCTGCGCAAGTAACTACCTGGCCACAAACGCACCAATGGGACCGTTACCCACTCACTGGGGACATCATTGCTGCCTTAGCTGTGGATCCTTGGTTTCTAGACAATAAAGACTCCCTAATGATCCATGATGGACTGGCTTGGAAGGGCACCAAAATTTATGTCCCAATGAGTGTACCCATCAAGGTTTTAGAACGCTGCCACGATGCAAAATCTGCCGGCCATTTTGGATTCCTGAAAACTCTCCATTTAGTACGCAAACAATTTTGGTGGCCATGTCTCAAACCAGAAGTAGAGGACGATACAAAAAGTTGTGTGATATGTGCTACTATGAAAGGAAGGCCAGGAAAAACCCCTGGTCTCCTACAGACAGTTGCTGAACCTTCGAGGCCATGGGAGGAAATTGGCATGGACTTCATCGTGAACTTTCCCACGAGTGATGGCAAAACAGTTATCTGGACCATCATCGATTTGTTTTCCAAACAAGCCCATTTCGTGGCTTGCACTGGACTCCCTACAGCAAAGAAACTAGCAAAAATGTTCATCCAACATGTTTATCGCCTCCATGGAGTCCCAAAACGAATAATCTCGGACCGAGGCATTCAATTCACAGCGAAGTTCTGGAGGCAGTTCTTAAAATCCATCAGAATGGTGCAAGGACTTAGCTCAGGGTTTCATCCGGCTACGAACGGGGCTGCAGAGAAAGCTAATGCGCTGGTAGAGCAATATTTATGTTGCTACGTTGATTACCAACAAAGCAACTGGTCAGAACTCGTACCATTTGCTGAAGTCGCATACAACAATGCTGTCCATAGTAGCACTGGTCTCACACCATTCCAAATCACCAGTGGGATAGATTTTGTCCCTATACCAGAGTTGCCACAAATACCCCCTTCCTCCATTTCACTGCAAGAATGGATGGATTTTGTGAAGGAGGGGTGGGAAAGAACAAAAGTAGCTTTGAAGAAATTTGTGAAAGCCTACAAAAAACAAGCTGATAAACACCGCTCAGATCCTGTTCCTTTCAGAGTTGGAGAAAAGGTGTACTTATCGACCAAGTATCTGAAGTTGAAGATACCCAGCAAGAAGTTGGGCCCAAAATTTCTGGGTCCCTTTCCCATCGTAAAGATAATAAATCCAGTGACTGTGCAACTTAACCTTCCCCAACTGTTAGGCAAAGTGCATCCTGTGTTCCACAGCAGTTTATTGAAAAGACGAGTGGAATCGCAAACCAGACCAACTCCCGCAGCACCCCCTGGACCTGTAGTTGTACAGGGTCAAAGACATTATGAAG
>JAEANM010006228.1:0-18024 GCA_017656035.1 Myanophis thanlyinensis | reverse complement strand
AGCGACAAAGAAAGACAAAGAGAGAGAGGGGAGGGAGGGAGGGAGGGGGAGGATTATATCAGGATGTCCTAAAACTTTGGGCTCAAATACACATTTGGAATTTTAAAACATGCTGTGGGCAATTACATAAAACAGATGCTGATGGTCTTAACTATTTGCAAAACAGATGCCATTTGCAACATAAAGAAGCATTGATTTACCTGAATACTATTACCACATTCTTCAAACTTACCTACTGCCCCCCCCTCCAAGCAGGACGGTATTAGAACTACTCTTTAAATATAACATCTTCAAGTTGAGTTCAATTCTTGGCATTATTGCAGATATACCAATCTTCATTTTTTTTTTAGTAAAATGCAGATGATAGTTTGCAAAGATGACCTTCTGAGATGTTTTCTAGATTTTGAAGCCTACCTTATGGCCTACCTTATGGCCTTGTGTACCTTGGAGACTTCCCATCCAAATAGCAAACATGCCCAACCTTGCTTAGCTTTTGAACCCAGATGTCAGGCAGATGTTGCCACCTGCTGAGACCTGCTTGCCTTTGCCATTTTTTTTTTCCAGACAGATGGACTCATTTCTCCAAACCACATTGGGCTGCAGTTGCTCATCAAATTTTACTTTCTCCAAAATGTGTAAGTCCCATTGGAGAAGCTGAAAGAATCTTACAAATAAAGACGATGCTGGAGCTTTGAGCTTTGCTTTGAAGAAAGTCAGTTTCTCATTGTTTAAATAATGATTTTCAAGCACAAAAGTCAAGGAATTCAGAGAGCTTGGGAAATTCTCCTTGGCTCATCAAGGCATAAGATTGGTGACTCCAAGACAACATTAGTCAAGAAGGATTTTTTTTCATTTTTACTAGAAATGAACAAAAACAAATAGTCATAATTCAGTGGTCTTTATTGTCAGGAAGTAAAGTGAGGGAACTTAGGAAGAAATTACCAGTATATCCACTGAACATTGCCTCTTACCTGGCACAAATCAGTCCTAGGTGAAGAGAACAAACTGGCTCTGATTCTACAAATTACTTAGTAGGTAATTTGATAAACCTCTAAAATTAAAACCTAAATTTATATTTATATATCTGGATTTAAAAAGTAGGCTGTTTACTGTCTTTATCAGCTTTATCAAGCCAGTGTCTGCAGGAGTTAATGCCAGCAGAATAAATGTCAATTTTAAGAAGGTTGCCAGTGAGATGGGGTAAATGCCAAAAAGAATTCAATTTCATTTGAATTCTGAAAATCTGAAATGCAAACATATTTTAAAGAGCAAGCAAATAGTGAATTGCTCATGGTTATATCATCTTGTCAATAATTTATGCAATATTATTACAGAACTATTGCAAGTCACAGCAACCAAAGGTACACTGCAGGTACACTGTGACCGTATTTTGTAATCTTTTTTCCTCTAGAGAAAATGGATAATTGCTCATTTATTTATAAAAACCTAAACATTTGTAAGTGTTAATCAAATAATAAAAATTCTAAATAAGCCAAGGGCAACCTAAGATAATGTTTTAGGAGTTTATTCAGCAGTATATACAATTTTAAATTCCTAAATTATTTATCTTATTTATTTGCCAAGAGTCTTATCCAAGAGTTCAACTACATAATGTAGTTTTAAAAAGTCAAGATGACAATTATAATAGCAATATTAACCAGTTGTTTTTTTTAAAGAGCTTCAATCACATTGTTGTGACTACTATTTGACTTTTTGGACATATCTCACAAAAGTCCTGGAATTCAATATAGAGAATTTACCCACAACAGTGAAAAGAATAAGGAAGATGGTTTGTGTAGGGGTATGTAAGTACTGCAGCTACAGATATAAGTTACTTATGGAAAAATGGCTGAAACTTTTTAAATCCAAGATCTATGGGATAACATTCAGAAGTGGATCAGATAGATAATTCCTAATTTACTGGACTATATGGAAGAAGTGCAGTGCCTTAAAATTGGCAAAATTCTGCATTTTAGTCAATTGTAATAGAAGTAGCTTTAGCCTTCCTATGAAATTCATCTTCTGTTCTGGGCTATTTAGTGAGGCTAAAAAAGGCTTACAGCAATGGAAAAAGAAGAAAAGCTTTCCATTTTAGTATTTGCTTTCAATAACCAGAGGACAAAACAACATCCTTCCATTAGTTACCTTTACTGTTGTTTAGAAAAAGGGGTTTTCATCAAGTCAGCTGTATTTGCCTCAGGGTGGCATTTTGTGCTGCTCGGACATCACAGTTTATTTCATAACAGGAGAATAATGCCAATTCTATGTGTGCAGAAGCCTCTTCCAGAGACTGGAGGTGTCTAGGAAGAACAGAGAAATAACGCCATACCTTTTCAACAGCAAGACACCACTGCAGGTACTGCTCTGTTAGCATTAGTCATTAGGCTGGAATTTCCATTGCTAAGAGATGCCATCATAAAGTACATTTGACCACACTGGCAATCCTGACACTCCCCATGATATTATTAATTATTGTGGGTCATTAAGTGAGATAACAGGTGGCTCGCAAGCAGGCAGGCAGGCAGGCAGGCAGGCAGGCAAAGAAATAAGTGGCTGCTGCTGTGGTGGGGGGGGGCAGGGAATGTGGGTTGCCAGAAGGCAGAGAATGAGTTTAAGTACTGCTAGTTTGGAGGGTGGGAGGTAAAGAGTAATGCTGGGAGTTAAGAGTGCAAATGACTTACAAAAGTGACTTGTGACCTTCCCTGCTGCCTTCCCCATTGACTTTGCTTATGGGAATCCAACAGGGAAGGACAAAAATGGAACGACTGTGGGACACTGCAATTGTCATAAGCGCAAGACAGTGTCCAAGTGACAAGGTCATGATCAAGTGACTATGGAGATGTTTGGACTGCCAGAATCTCAAGGATCAGTTGTCATAAGTACTGCTCATTCAAAATAATAGTATCAGAATAAAACAAATAATATAAAGTGGAATAAATTAAAGCATAAACTGGTTAACTTCCTTTGGCAAAAGAAAGATATTACTTGTTATGTTGAAAAGCTTGCAACATCCAGGCCAAATGCTTTTTCAGAGAAACATTCCTTCCAGTCTCTGGGAGCCAGAAAAGAAATAGTGTTTTCAGTTGTGTGTACATAACATAGGAACTAGAGCCAATTGGATCTGGTATTTAAAGCATCAGGCTATAAACTGGAAGACTGTGACTTATAGTTCCACCTTAGGCACAAAGCTAGCTGAGTGACTTTGGGCCAGTCATTCTATTAGCCCTAGGAAGGAGGCAATGGAAAACCCAGTTCCAAAAGATTAACAAGAACATTTCAGGAACTTCTCCAGGCAGTCATAAGGAATCAAGACTGAAGGCACCCAATAAACAAACACATAGTGCAGTATTCAGGAAACAATTCTGGATTCCAGACATCTTCCCCAAATTTCCTAGAAAAGCTACTAAAACTAATTCTACATGAAGGATTGCAACAGATTTCAACATTTTAGTGGAACGCAGTTAAACATTCTGCAATACTTGTTAGTTTTGAATCAAGTTATTGCTGTTGTTAATTAATTTAGTTTGGTGAAATGGACAGCATTAGGAATGACTGTAGCTGGCTGGGCAATTGCAATTATTATTGTTTGGTTGTTATCACTGCCATTCTGCATGTCTCTTATGATTGGGTACTTACAGAAGGACCTCATCTGAAATTCTGATGGCATGTGCAGATTGGTATGAAAAATGGTACTCCTGAATAAGGGATGCCTTATAAACTCCCTTGAATTGCAATTATGTGGTACCCCAGCTGAAGTAAATCAGATAATGTTTTGAAGTTGTCCCTTTGGAGATTTTGAACTACAGAAAAATTCTATCTTATTGCAAAAGAACTATTTATTTTTGCTGGTGATGGCTTACACATAATCAGCCTATGCAAGTTTATTTGGAAACTATCCGTTTACATTAAACAGTAGTTGGCCCCAGGTCAGCATTCATATGAATGCAGAATTACTTTAATTCCTTCACCTGCAGCATCTTATAATAGTTTCCATTTTAAAAACAACACTAAAAAAACAAAGTTCCTCAAGGAACAACACAGAGTAAAATAAAATTTAAAAAAGAAAATCAGTTTTTTAGTAAAGCAAAACAAACAAAATCAAAATGAGAGAAAATGGAGTTGCAGTAAAATATGTACAACATGGTTTCTTGTAGATCTTGAAGATATACTGAGATATACTGAGGCGTATATATAAGCAGTCCTTGATTCATAATCACAAATGGGGCCATAATTTCTCTTGCTAAGTAATGTCATTGTTAGGTAAGTCATCCCCTCCGCCATTAATTTTGTTTGTCAGAAGCCAGCAGGGAAGATTGCAAATGGTGATCACATGACACCAGGATGCTGTAAAGACATGCCAGTTGCCAAATTTTGCCCAAATTTTGATCATGTGACTAGGGGTTGCTGTGTTGGTTTAAGTGCAAGAACCAGTTATAATTGCCTTTTTCAGTGCTGTTGTTAACTTCAAAGGCAACTTAATCCAGCTTTAAGAGATGTGGGAATACAGAATTCCCAAGAGACTCTGTAATAGTCTCTGAGATTTCAAAGGTACTTTTTTTTTTTCAAAAGACAATTGGACTGTTTTTGCCCTCAGGAGGAAGAAGAGGAAGACATTTCACTGAACCAGGAATTTTTTTTCTTACAGTTCTTAAGTCTCTATATCTACTCTAGACTACTATTAAATACCGGTATATATTTTTAAAATCCATCTCATTCTTGCTGCTTTGGTTTTGTCAACTGCATAGGACCTTCGTTTCTAGAAAGCTCCTGAAACACTAGATTAAATTGGATCTCTCCATCCTAGAGTAGAGAGCATGTCAATCTTGTAAGAAGAGATCTGATCCTGGATACTTCTGCCCAACGTCTGGGATATTATGTAGATTATATTTTTCCTGAAGAGGAAAAAGAGACTGATTCACAAAATGATCCCTGAACGTAACATGAGAGATGTGAAGATTTGAAACCCACTCTTTCCCTGGGCAAATCTTCCACCCAGGGAGGACTTTATTCTAGCAATAAGGTAAAGGTTCCTCTTGCATATACCTGCTAATCATTTTCGACTCTGGAGTGTACCGCTCATCTCTGTTTCTAAACTGAAGAGCCAGCACTGTCTGATGATGATTCTGTGTGGCCAGCATGACTAAATGCCAAAGGCACAAGGGAGCGCTGTTACCATCCCACCAAGATGGTCCCTATTTTTCTACTTGCATTTTCACATGCTTTCAAACTGCAAGGATGGCAGAAACTGGGGCAAGTATTCTAGCAATAGAATTGATATAACTTCCCATGCCTGGCTTTCTATGAGAAGAAAGTTATGATGGAAAAGAAGTAGTTGCCTTTTTCTGGGTCACATATAATAGGGTGACCAACCGTCCTCTTTTGCCCGGACATGTCCTCTTTTTACGTCCAGTCCGGGATGTCCGGGCGGGTTTTATAAATTTTATAAATTTACCCGGATGCCCTGGACTGGCTGTAAAAGTGGAGATGTCATGTCCGGGCAAATGGGGAAAAGAAGTGGCTCTGGGTTGGCGGGAGAAGAGCCGCTGTGGAGCTGCCCCCCCCGCCCCCCGCGATGGAGCGCATGCTGGTCTGGCTGTAGGTTAGAAAGCAGCAAGCCTTTTCTCAACCTCCGGCCGCTCTCAGACGCATGGGACTTCAACTCCCAGAATTCCTCAGCTCAAATAGGGCTCCTTTCCCCTTGGGCCCAGCGAATCCACTGCATTGTGGGAGTTGAAGTCCGCGCGTCTTTTAAAAGTGGCTAAGGAGAGAGAAAAACGCCACCAATGCCACCACCCACGCCCATGCCCCCCCTGCCGCCCCACCGTCCTCTTTTTTGACTGAGGAGGGAGAAAAACGCTGCCCATGCCGCTCCCCCAGCGTCGCCCCCCCATCCTCTTTTTTGGCTGAGGAGGGAGAAAAACACCGCCAATGCCACTGCCCATGCCCCGCCCCCCCCGCCGCCCCCCCATCCTCTTTTTTGGCTGAGGAGGGAGAAAAATGCCACGCATGCTGCCCCTCCTGCCGCTGCCCCCCCTGCCACCATCCTCTTTTTTGGCTGAGGAGGGAGAAAAATGCCGCCCATGCCGCCCCCACCCCCCGCCGCCCCCCCACACCCCCACCACCCCCCGTCTCTTTTTTGGAAACCAAATATGGTCACCCTAACATATAAAATTTTTGGTAAAAGCTTTCCAAAGTAGAAGGCAAAATATTCCTTGATTATGACTACTATTATCTTTCGGCTTCAGAAATGTTTAAAATCAATTACACTCATTCCCAGATTTACAGCAAAGCAATGCCAGCATAAAGCACACATATTTGAACTCACACATATAGTGTCTAGAAATATTGACTGGCAATGGTTTGCAGCACAGAAGGAATATTTTTAATCATGCAACATATTTATTTCAGTTCCTAAAAAATCTGGGTTCCCATATGCTCTACCAGCACCCGAGAACTGTTAGAGGAAAGTTGAACTAAAAACATGCCAGTTTAATACAATATTTCTTCGCAGAGTCCATTCTGATAGCCAGGAATGTTTGCTGTTACAGCTAATTGTTGTGTGTCTAGCAGTATGAAGCCCATAAGACATTGACATTTGCACAAACAAACATACACATACACATTCTCGTTTTAGACAAGAGATAGTCATATTGACACAGCTGTATGTGCTCTATATGCAGGTAGTCAATATTTATTATCTTGGCATTAGTGAGTCACTTCATGCCTCTGGTGAGCATAGCTTTCCATTTCAGAGGTTTTTGTTCCTGTTGCAATTTGCAAAGATATCTGAAAAAAACAGGAGCGCATTTCAAACAGTGATAGAGTCTGCATTTCTACGGATGAAGAATCTAATAAATGCATTCTGCGTCTATTAGATTCTTCATCCATAATCTAAAATATTACACCCAGATCTAATTGATTTTTTTGAGTAGACTAGAAGTACCCCAGTCTACAGCCTCCAAAACCTTGAATGTTGTTAATGAAATCCTCCAAATACCATGAGTTAATTGTCACAGAAGCAAGAATATAGTAAATAAATGAGAAATGATAACTTTATTTGCATTTCAATTAGTCCAGTTCAATTTAGCTTTTATCTTGGTCTCATCCAGTTTTGGTAGGAGGTCACTCTCAAATGTTTGAAGGCTAAGTGTCATTCTCAAATCAAAGTGGGATTGATTGCCATCTTCAAGATCAATAGAATAGAATATTTTCATTGGCCAAGCATGATTCGACATATAAGGAACATCTATCTATCTATCTATCTATCTATCTAAAAACAATAATGTAATATAATCATAACAGTAACACAGGTGTACGGGTAAACAAGGGTAAACTCCTGTGGAAATTAGGTATTCAGCAGAGTGATGGCATGAGGAAAAAACCTGTCTCTTTGTCTAGTGGTTTTGGCATGCAATGCTCTGTAGCACAGGGGTGTCAAACTCAAGGCCTGGGGGCCAGATCCAGCCCATGGGGTACTTGGATCTGGCCCGCAGAGCTACTCTGGAAACAGACAGGACTGGCTGGGAATGCTTCTGCCAGTGAAAATGGGCAGAACACCCAACCTAGCTACACCCACTCTGGCCCCCCGAGGTCCATCACAACCTTGATGTGGCCCTCAATGAAATCGAGTTTGACATCCCTGCTGTAGCAGGTGCTCTGAGAGAAAGAGTTTAAAGAGTTTAAAACCAGAATGTGATGGGTCTGTAGATATTTTCTGAGCTCCCTTTCTGGCTCATGCAGTATACAAGTCCTTAATGAAAGTCAGGCTTGTTTTTATTGCAGTCCTAATCATCCATTGAAGTCTACATCTGTCTTGTTTGACTGCTGTACCAAATCAGACGGTTATAGAAGTACAAACAATTGGTTCAATAATTCCTCTGTACATCTTATCAACAGCTCCTGGGGTAGTCTGAACTTTCTGAATTGGCGCAGGAAGAACATTCTTTGTTCTGCCTTTTTAATGATGGTTCTCATTTGTGGTGTCCATTTCAAACCCTAGGAGATTATAGAAGCCAGAAATTTGAAGGACTCTGCTATTGATATTCTGTTGTCTAATATAATAAGAAGTAGTAGAAGGGCTCCTCCTAAATTCCAATTTCATCTCTACAGTTTTAAGTGGGTTCAGTTCCAGATTGTTCCAGCTGCACAACAAAGCCGGTTGTACAGCCTCCCATTTGTATGCAGACTTATCACCACCTGGGATGAAACAAATGGTTGTATCATTTGCAAACTTTAGTACTTTAACATAGGGATCCTTAGAGATGCAGTCATTGATATAAGAAGAAAAAAGTAATGGAGCGAGCACACAGCCTTGGTGGGGCGGGCACCTGTGCTAATCGAACGGGTATTTGTTGTGAGTTTACCTAACTTTACCTGCTGCTTTCTATCGGTCAGAAAGTTTATATTCCACCTGCAAGGCACAGCCTGTCTGCCAAGCTGAAGTTCACAAAAAGGACCTTTGCATAGGTCCTTAGAGATTCAAGATGTTGTAAGATATAGTGTGATGCCATATTAACTGCATCATATGATGATTCATTTGTGCAGCAACAAACTGCAAGGGGTCTAGCACAAAGGTGAAATTCAGCCTGGTTGCACCAGTTCTAGCAAACCAGTAGTAGCAACAAAGCTTGGCCCCACCCACATGCCCATGCCCTTTCCTGTCCTATATCCCCCTTTTTTTTCTTTTTTTGCTCACCTGAACCGCGCAGAACAGCTGTTTTGCGCACCTCTACAGCCTTTCTAATCACCTGGGCTGCCTCTGGTAAGGAAACAATTCCCTTCAGCAAGGGAGGGAAAACTGCTATATATGCAAGCTTTTAGTTAGTGCACACATGTCCTCACAAAAACTAACATTTTGGTTCACAATATCAGTGAGTTCATCCAAATTTGCTGAGGCAGCTTCAAAAACACTCCGATCTGTGCAAGCCTGAAGCTTTAGCTTTGCCTCCTCAGTCCAAGACTTCACTGTTTTACTGTTTAACCACAGTTAAAACAGTTAACCATTACACAATAATCTTAATTAAGATTAATTTAAGTCCCATTGTTTTAACCACAGTTAAACAGTGGTACTTAAATTCATCTTAATTAAGATTACTGTGTAATGAGGATGCTAAATTATTAACAGAACATTGGCCAGAAGATTACAGAATGTTAGACTTACAATTCATCCATCTAGCCCATATTTATAAAAAAGATAAGCATCTGATAATATTCATCTAAAGAATTATATTTTATTATCATGGCAGATAAATTAGAATCTGCTATTCTAATACTGTTACATATTGAAATGGCTTTTGATGTTCTAATTGAATGTATGAAATGTATTCTATGAAGTTGTGGGTTCCAGCATTTTGGATTACAATCTGTTTATTTTTACCTCATGGTCAAATTCATCCCAAATGGTTTCTTTTTCTAATCTAGTCCTGAATCTTAAGATACAATGGCACTTGATACTACATATAGTATCCAATGACTTTTTAGGTCATTATTAGCAGCTAGTTTATTAAAGATGTACAATAATACTTAATATGTAACATTATTAAGGTAATATATATATAAATTATTAACTAATCTATTAAGGATGTACAGCTATCCAAAGTAATTGGAAAAACAATTTGTGGCCTTTGGGATCTACAATATATACAGATTACTGCAGGAAATTATAATATATAATTTTTACAGATGCTATAAAATACTGGGTTTTTATCGAAATATATCAGAATATGTTGAATTTATATATCTAAATGTTTAGATATGATTTCCAAAGTAATAGCTCAGTGCTTAACACTTCCACTGGAGTGTTAAATCTCTGGAGTAAGTTCAATACAATTAAAATGAATATTACATTGAGATATATTTTAAGAGACTTTTGAGTGCTAATACCTATTAGATGGGTATATTGATAAATTAATAAGAAAATATTTAAAATAAAAAAAATAAAGAAAATTAAAAATTAAAATAACAAAAAATTTAAAACATTTTTGGCCAAACTGAGGTGGCCTTATAGTGAAGATATATTTAACCTGCCAGGTTTTCAATTTTACCATTTCTATTCTTCTGAAATGAATTCCTCTAAGGGGGAGAAGGGCAATTTCTAAATTGATAAATAAAGAAAATTCAAAAACATTACTCTCTTTAGACTTATTTAAGCATTAAGCATGTAACCTCTCCAAAATCTTGCATGTTTCTGAGTATATAACAAATAAAATTCCTCATCTGTAGCTGCAAGATATACTTAATATTAATGCATAAATGATTAAGTTCTGATTCCAAATCACATAAAGCTGAGGCTGGGAAATAATCCAAATTTGTTTATGTAATATAGCATTTTTCTTAAATATAGATGGGAAAATTTATAAATATTTGTAGACCCATTGTATAAAAAGGGAGGGGAATATATTAGATTTTTTAATGTATCTTTCAGCATTCAGCCAGAATGGATTTTCTTCTTTTTTTAATGTTAGATGTACTTGATATTTGATTTTTTTTTTTAAATACATGGATTCTTTTTTCATTATTAGTTTGGAAGTTTGTTAGTCTGGTACGCTTTTCCCTCCCTTTTCTTTGTTTTGTATTTTATCTTTACTGATAAAAGAAGAAATGATTTTTAAAAAGGAAATAGTCTAAATTTTAAATCTAGGATGTTCTTAGGCCAAAAACAAGGAATAAGTATCTTAAACCAATTGATTTATAAGCGTTATTTTAAAGATCTTAAGTGATTGCATTCAGAGTATGAGTCAATTAGCTCAGCAATATATACAAGTGAAAACATGCAATGACAAAACAGATGTTTGAGACCAGATGTTTTAGCAGCCTCGGAGATAGATGGAACCTCAGATTCTTTAAACCATGATTAATACATCAGAATGTATTATTTTGTGTCTACAAAATCTGGCCACTCCAAAGATGTTTCAGAAAGGTTGTACCTCAGATATTTTTGGCTGGAGTTGTAAAAAATTTGAAAGCTGTTTAAAATTTGAGGGCACAGAGTTTAGTCTGATCCAAATATAGTTTTGGTTCTATGCAAATGTAATTTAAAAAACAAATATAATAATTAAAGATATAAATGTGACGTGTTCCTAAAATATGGATCTGTTATATATGAAGACATTGGTTCCACGAAACCTGAATCTAAGCAAAAAGGATAAATGGAAAGCAACATCTTCCTGATATGAAGAGAAATATTAGAGATATGAATTTAATCTCTATTTTTGAAACATATTTGTATAGTCATACCCCGGAGATATTGTGGGTTTAATTCTAGACCACTGCAATATAGTGAATATCACAATAAAGCAAGTCATACAAGTGCTTTGGTTTCCTAATGTTTACTGACTTTCTCTGTTTTTCTTGAAGACATTTTGCTTCTCATCCAAGAAACTTCTTGTTCTGACTGAATGTTTCTGATTCTGATTCAGAACTAAAGAAGCTTCTTGGATGAGAAGTGAAATGTCTTCAAGGAAAAACAAAGAAAGTCAGTTGCCTTTTGAAAAAGCACCTTTGGGGCAGTCATGACCTTGGTGAATGAGACTCACAATAGACATATACAAATTAAAGGTTATGCCAATTCTACACCAAGGAAGTTTACGAACACCATTTTTTCCAACAGAACTTGCTCATTTCGTGTACCTGTGTCACATTTTGGTAATTCTTACAATATTTCAAATATTTTCAGATGAGGATTTGCTTATATTTTTAGCAAAATTTAGTAACTTTAGTTAAGCTATGTACATTCAGCTTTTTAGACACAGTACTGTTGTGTACTTCATTACAGTATAATATAAACACAACTTTTGTAAGTACTGGGAATCCAAAGTATTTGTAGGACTTGCTTTATTGCGATATTCACTATATTGCAGTGGTCTGGAATTAACCCCACAATATCTCCAGGGCATGCCTATACAAAGGAAAAACAAAGAAAGTTGGTTGCCTTTTGAAAAAGCACCTTTGGGACTTTAATTTGTAAAAACACGCTCACATTCATATATGCATTATCTGCAAAGCCCAGTAAAATGAAGGGCAATATAACAAGCTATGCTTGTATTCTAAAAATCAAAAAATCAAATAACATAGTTTGATATTCTCTAATTTTAATAACAAACTTTGACAAGCTTCAAGACTGAATTAATGCTGCGATACATGGGCATATTATGTAGATCCTTTTATTAGTTATTTTTCCTTCTCTTTAATATATTTAATCATTATACTGTATGTAGATGTTTCTTAACTGTATAACTAATGTTGTATTTTTGTATTTCGTCTTACAAAAAAAAAATCTAAAGAAAAAAATGACTGAGTATAAGATTACCTCCATCAAACCTGCCACCAACCTGTATCCTAAGATGGCAAACAGATCTCTCTTGATCATAATATGCTATAATAGCAGCAACTCCCTTCCCTTCCTGTTCCCATAGCAACTAGCTGTAAAAATCAATATAAAGTCTCCAAAAACATGTTGTCCTGCCTTTCAAGGAAAAAAACTCAACAAATGACTGAATGCACATAATACTTTTTTAAAACTACCAAGTTAGTTGCAGCAATGCTCAGAATATCATCACCTTTATTAGATTCTGCTGGAGTGTCAGGATTCAGATTTTGGAGTGTGACATTGGAGATTGTCTCATATCCTCTTACACCCACAATGTTTATTCTGGGCTGTTCATTTAATAACAGCATTATTCTGGAGTTAAAAAGAGAAAGATGCACAGGTGCACCTGCTCCCATTCCCACAGAAAAGCATAAATAGTAACATGGTTTCCCAAAAATAAGACCTACTTTGAAATAAGACCTAGCCTGATTTTAAGCAGTTAGTATCAGCCCTATTCCAAAAATAAGCCCTAGTGAAGGGGGGGTGAGCTTGGTCAGCACAGGAAGCTGCGAGCATGAATGGGCCAACAGAGTCCAGCAATAGCCACAGCACGTGCAACCCAGATAAATTGTTAGCTGTCCAAGCAGCAGGTGGAGGTAGAGATGGGGAGAGACCAGTGATCTGGACATGCCACATGGGCCGTGGGAAAACCAAGAGTCAGTGGCTGAAGCAGCAAGTGGCTGCGGGAAGCTTGTCTTCACGCAGCAGCACTGGCAGCAGACAGAGGCATGGGGAAAATGCAGGCGATCCAGACATGCCAGGTAGGCCATGGGAAAGTAGAGAGTTGGGAGTGGATGGGCAGCTGCAGGAAGCTTGTCTTCATGTCTCTTGTCTTGCCTGTGGCCTGTGCAGCACATTGGGGTTATCTGCCTTCCACCCCACTCTTCTGCCTCCTTCTGCTGCCAATGCCACCATGAGAAGATGAGCCTCATACAGCCAGCCACCTGCTCCAGCCCACTGACTTTCAGCTTTCCCACAGTCTGTGTGGCATGTCCAGATCACTTGCCTTCCCCTGTGCCTTTGCAGCTGTCTACTGTTTGGACAGGTGATCAACCCCCAGGCCCAGGAGGGAAAAAATATTTGAAAACCAATCTACTTTTTGTAATTGCTGAATTTTTGTATAACCTTCTAAGCACTGGAAGCTGTAGTGGAGAAGATGCCACAACACTCATTAGATAAGCAGTTGTCAATACATTCATTATTGTATGCCCTTTGCTCTGTTCCTGGACCTTTCTGACTTTTACATCAAGTCTCCCTTGCTGACTTAGTGAACCAATCTAGAAGTTTTATCAATTTCAGTGACTGGACTTCTTATGATCTTGCAATCTGGGTTTTATACCTGCTTTTTAGTGATAGTTGCAGACATAAATTATTATGGTTATTGCATAATCATTGTTTAGAATGTTGTTATTATTATACGTTCACAACAATGTGTAAAGTCACAGCTCCCTGTTCTTTAGCTGGCATTGGTCTTCATATGCACTGAGTTCTTCCCAAAAACCTAGGATGTTGCAACATACTAGTGTAGTATATGTGTGGATTCAAGCAGTGTGGCCTTTTGCAATTGACAGATGGTATTATTCTTACTATCAAACCATATAAACAGCTACTGATTCTTTTCTGATAAGAACAGCTGTACACAATTTCTCAACTCTGCCCCTTGAACACTGAATACTACATGACCCTCTTGATGGATTCTTCTTATGTCCAAAACATATCTAGGCTGCACAAATGCTAGATGGCAGCAAAATGTCTGTGTACTGCTAATTAGTGTCTGTTTGGGATTTTGTAGTTCACATGTGATAACCCTATACCAGTGGTGATAAACCTATGGCACTCATGCCGGAGGTGGCACTCACAGCCCTCTCTATGAGTACGCACACTGTTGCCCCAGCTCAGCTCCACTATGTTTCTCCATTGCATTTCCCTGCAAAGGACAAAATAGAAGCTAGCGAAAGAAAAAGATCTCGCCTCTTGCAGAGCTGCTGGTTTGTGATGCCCCGCCTCTGGCTGGCCAGCTGGTCTTTAGCTCTCCACCATGCATGCATGCATATGCATGCAACAGACTTGCACTTTGGGTACTCAGTCACTAAAAGGTTTGCCATCACTGCCCTATAGGTTAGCTGACAATTAAAGAAGTTTTGCAATTCTGTACAATAGAAACAAAATGCTGGCAGTCTGAATGCAGACCTATCCAAGGTCATGAAATTCAGCACAAACAATACTACTATGGCTTTTCACTGAACTTCTGGTCATAGCTCACAAGATGCCACCAGATTGATCTGGTCATTTAATTAAGTGGAAAGGAACCATTAAAATTGCCCTTCATAGGCGCATTTACTACTCCTTAGAAGCCATTGGCAGAAAGATGGTTTGAAATTGTTAGAAATGATGGTTATAGATTGTTGAATTTTATATATTGGGGAAGAATATAAGAGTTGATAAATGTGGCTTTGATATTAAGCACTAGTTTTCAACTGGCATAAACCCAGACATCTACTATTAAGTCATGTTAAACATTGCTCATGGGCTCTTCTGTTTAAAAATAAAACCTATGGCACAGTAAGACTGCTGAATTTTCCATCCCAGAGATAAAGATAAATGGATAGCTTATTTCCATCACAATTTATGAATATATTTTACCTGGACATAATGCCATCTATTTTACTTTGCCACTGAGGTCTTAAGAAGAGACTGTTATGTATTTAATTTTCATATTTTAAAATAATTTGTTAGGTTAAGTACCTATTTTTAGAGAATAGCTATAAACTATCTTTTACATGTTATGCTCCATCAGTCAGAATAATGTCTTTCCTGCACAACACGAGGCAGAAGTTAATAACACCTATTTTGGAAATCTAAATGCAGAAACTATTTTTATGCCTGCTACGTGAAATACCAGCCTGAATCTGAAGTGTTTTCCAGTGTTCTAGAATCAGAAGAAATAGTCACAGCTCAGGAATATAAAATCTGTTTGGCATGTATAAGGGCCCAATTCAATCCACAGCATGCATCCTATAAAAAGTTCAAATAGCAGTTATAGGAAAAAGCTCAGACTGAGATCCTGGAGAGTTGTAACAAGTCAGAAGAGATATTACAAGGCATAGTGGGTATTATTGAACAATTTGCTAAGGGGAAAAACATAAAGCCAATTATTGCAATTAAACACCTTTATTATATTGCTTGAAAATAGAAGCTGCAACATTTACTAATGAAAACTGAATGTTACTATGAGTAAATAATATTATGGCTACTATGCCACTATTTAACAACATAAGCTGCAAGTAGGAAGATATGGAAATATTCCTATTTCTATCTTAGTCATACTGTGGAATTTCTATAATAAGCTGAATATTTTTTCTTCAATTGGAGTAATTTGAGATTTATAGAATTATAGAGATGTTAACAGAGTTTTAGGGAAAATGTATTTTTCCATTCAATAATAAAATAGATGGAAAAAAAGAAATAATTTTAAAGAAATCAGCTGTTTCAGCTCAAAGTAGCAATCAGGAACTCAACATTTCTAAAATTCATTCATTCATTCATTCATTCATTCATTCATTGTATTTATATAGATGCTCATCTTTCAATCAAATTACCCTTGAGTGAAATTTTATTTTATTCAAGAAAAGCCAAAGAAAAGATATCTACAAACTCAGAACAGATACTATTTCTTTTTTTACAAAAACAGCAGAGGAAATATATTTGGGTGTAGGGATTTCAACCTAAAAGAACTATAGATTTCATCCCCCCTTTAAATTAAAACCTTCAAATATGAAATCAAAGTATTTAGTAAATAATGTAACTAATGAAACTTCAATATATAAATTGTCAAATCTTTCTCCTTCATAGGATAAAGTGGTATTATCAAAAATGCAGCAATTTGGGGAGCAGGAATTAAATACAGTATACAAAATTTGGTTGGGAAGTTCCAAGAATAATATTATTATCAATCATTTGCTGGATTAAATGACTTGATTATATGCAAGGGCTTCGTACATTTCGTTTTAGCAATAGTATATGCAAAACCTGCAAACTATGGTAACGTTTATTGTTAGAGAAAGATTGAGTTGATATGGCATATAGATTAAAATTCTTATTTCAATATATGAACTAAAAAATGAATCTGCAGCACATGATATTTATTACAGACAAAACTAAAGTTTAATCATTACACAATTCACATGTTCTTAAGCAAAATTTCAGAAAACAATTTCTGCTTAGCCTAAACTATTGATCAACAAGGAGGGAATATCAGTTCCTATAATAAGTAAAATTATGTTTAAAAAATGTTGACATAGTTGCAGCTATGGTTAAAAGTCCATATTGTGTTTTTATAAGAACAAGAGTAAACAAATCTAAATTTTAGACAAAATTAATGATTGGATATGCAGAAATTAGCTGTCAGCAAACATTTTGTGGATAAATACAAGACGGTTTATTTTCTCATTTTCTGTTAGTTTTGCTCTTTGTTAGTTTTAATCAATTCATTACCACGCTGTTCATGAATACTTTCATTTATCAAGCAAATACAATCGTTTTACTTCACATTCCTACAGTTGTTAGGCATACTAAAGTATCACCAACAGAGCAAATTATGACACTTTTCAGTCCTATTTCTTTAACATTTCAGAATCAAATTGATGTGGATCAAAGCATTTTTCATTGTCTGGTTCCATCCAACATGCTAAACTATGATTAGCTTTTAACACTGTTGTCTTGTCTAGCCAGAGCCTACCATGAACAACGGTTTACAAGCAATAGCTGTTTTCATACATCATGCAAATGAAAATCAAACCACTGCATTATAGCTTAGCACTGTGTGTGAATCAACACAGTGGCATCTGTAGTCAAGTCGGAGGTCTTGGCTAGTTTGAAATCTCCAAATTCAAGAGATTTGGTCAGACCTTCAATATAACAAAAGCAAACTTGGTTATGGCCTATGAGAGGACTCTTTTGGAAAATAGACCAGCAACAAAGAAACTGTTACAATTGCTGTGCTACAAGATATAAAAAGTTCAACAACATAATATTTATCACTAAACCTGTACTCTACACTACACTCTATGAATACTAATACTTTGGACTATGCCATAATGTATATCTAAGTTTAAACTTCTAAAACGCCTATACATAGTTCTGTTCTTTTTTGTTCCCTAAGTTGTAACAAAGTTTTAAGCTACCATTTAACTGCATTCAAGTCAGTTGTCCCAAGCGTGCTTCCTTTCAAAAGGCAACTGGACCTTTTTGTTTTGCTTGAAGACATTTCACTTCTCATCCAAGAAGCTTCCAAGAATGTTTGTCATTCCGACTGAATGGGGGAGAATGGTGTATTTTCCTTGCAGTTGTATGGCCGTTAGCTCACTTTCCTAGAATCATTGAGGCCTCTTGGAGATTTACCTGTGCCCTCCAAGTGGCCTCAATGATTCTCAGAAAGAGGTTTAACAACCCCATGACTGTAAAAAAAAATATAAATCTTTCCACTGTCCACCATTCAATCAGAACTGATGAACATTCTTGTATGAGAAGCAAAATGACTTCAAGCAAAACAAGAAAGCCCTGCTGCCTTTTGGAAGAAAGCAGGCATTGCAGGCATGGCTTCTGTGCCGTGTTTGTGTCAGTAGGTGGCACAGAGAAGCAGGCTAGGTCTACGCTCA